>PVIY010004282.1:0-87972 GCA_004026745.1 Myrmecophaga tridactyla
GTGTCAGAGAGGGGAGGCAATGGGGGCGCAGGGCAGCTTCCAGGAGCTGGCTGTTCGGAGGGAAAGGCACTGCTGCAGTCCTCGATGAAAATGGGATTCACGAACCACAGGCGGTCATTTCCTCCTGACAGCTCTATTTCACATGCGCAGTCTGTGCAATGGGCCATGGGCCGGAGGCCGGTGGCTGGGGGTGCTCCGGGGACCGGGTCTCGTGGGGGCGCTCCCGAGCTCCTGTCTCCTCGTCGGGGGTTCCGTAAGGAGCCCCAGAAGCCTGTGGAAACAAGAGAGGGTGAGGTGGTCAGCGCGGAGCTGTGTCGGCCGCTGGCTAGAGGTGGCGTCTGAGGGCAGGGCAGAAGCAGGGGACGGGAGGGCTGTGGCAAGCGTTTGCGCCACTGGACTGTTTAAAACCTCGCTCACCACTTCCTGCCCCGTTTGGGGAAGCCCCACGCGATCCTCCCCAGCAGCGCTGGGTGGGGCCGGAGGGTGATGGTGACTGTGGATGGGCTCGGCTTCGGTTCCGAGCCTCAGAGCGTGGGAACCCACCCCAGAGGGCACCCGTGACGTGAGTGGGGCCGATGACCCATCTGCTGTGGAGCCGGCCACCTGCAGGCACACGTGGGAAGGCGTAGTGGGGACCAAGGGGGGAGTGGGGGGCAATGGCTGGAGCTCCTGCACCTGACCAGGGCAGGCCATCTGATCTTTCTAGGTCTCTGATCATTTCTAAAACAACAGTCCCCACGGCGCAGGCTTGCGAGGAGAAAGTGAGAGCATGTCGGGCAAGGGGCTTTGGTCTCCGGAAGTCACTCGCCCATCTCGGCCACCACTGTTCTTGTCTGCAGGGAGACCAGAACTACGGACTGGGCTGGTGGATCAGACCTGACTGTCCAAGTGGGGAACGTCTGGTCACTGTGAAACCTTTTTGACTCAGGCCTCCTTCCAGCCAGTCCGCACAGCAGGGGCTCCTGTCCCCCTGCCCCACGTCCCAGGGACCGCCTTTCTGCTGGCCCGGTTCTCATGCACCCAGCCCACGCTGCGCTCGCAAGAGCGGGTCCTCTCCTGCGGCCTGGCCCTGTCGAGGCTTTGCCGGTCAGTGCTGGGCTTGTTCTGGTTAAGGGTCATGGAAGGAACCCAGGGTCGATTAGCTCAGGGGTTTCCAACCTCTGGGAATCATGCCCCATCGAAAATCAGACAGAAGCTCAGGACCCACCAAAAAAGGGCAGAGAGACAGGGCATTTTAAGAACAATTTCGGTTGGCTTGCAGACCGCACTTAGTCTTGCTCACACAGCTCCAAACACGGGGAGGGATATGGAATGCAGGTCTTGTCTCCAACTGTGGGCTGTAGAGATGGGTAAATCTGGCCAAGCAGTCCTGGAATCCACAGTAAACCATGGGGCTGGGGTGAGACCAGGCCTCCAGCTCTCGCCCGGGCTCCCTACTTTTGGGAGGGATCTGTCAGGATAGAAACTATCAAAAGTAACATGAAGGACAATCCTAGGAGCAAACATCCATGGCATTCTTACTGTGTGCCAGCCTGGGGGCCCCTTGCTTTAGATGGGTTAGCTCATTGATGCCTGATCACAGGCTTTAGCGTGTGTGTTATGATTCTCCCCATTTTACAGATGAAGATGAGAGACTCAGAGGTTAAATAACTTGCCCAGGGTCACGGGGTTTGTGAGGGAAGGGGCTGGGGTTAGAAGCAGGTCAGACCTGCTCCAAAGCCTATTCGTTCGGCTGCAGCCTGCCTTCATAGGAACTTGTGACACTTCCTATTTTGGTTGCTCTCCCAGCATTCGTGGGTAACAGGGTGGGGTGTACCCCAGAACCGAGGCTGTGGGGAGAACACACAGGCTCTTTTGTTGAAAGAAAGGGAACGACCAAGGCAGTCCTGCGTGAGCCCTCTCTGTGAGGCTTGCTGTCTTGGGGGATTTGGACATCTCCCACTTTGCTGAAAACCTCATTTTCAGGTGAGCAGGGTGGAGTCCCAGGAAAATGGGGCTGCTGAGAAATGGATCGAAAATGAGCTCTGAACCACCCACTGGGAATCTATGAGCTACACCGACAGAGAACAATATGGGTGAATCTTACAATATTGAGCCAAAGAAGCCAAGTTCATCGTGTTCCACTTTGTGTATCTGCTGGGGTGGGGCAGTCACAGTGCGGAGGGCCGGGCCCACCACCTGGCAGCCCAAGTGGTGAGGCCGGTAGAGGGGGCCCTACACAGTAAGAAGGATGACCAATCTTCAGGTCACTCTTTCCTCTTTGCAAAGCTCTGTTTGCACATCACAGCCGCTACCAGGGGACTTAGTGTGTCCAATGTGGGAGGGTTTTCCCATGAGCTGGACCAGCTATTCTTCACAGCTGGCCAGGCCTGGTGGGTTGTTTTCTTAGGCAGCTCCTGACCCCTCTGTGACCTATTCACTGTCCCGGGGGTTTGCATCGGACACAGATGTTCTGGTCCCAGGAATGAGCATTTGAAGCATTTGCTCTCGTGACACAGGTCCACGAAGTTTTCCTAGCATGGAAAGCAGGCAGCCAGTCTGATCCAAAGGTAGACGGGGCAGCAGCCCCCCCCAGGTAAGCTCTAGCCCCTAATGCTCACCTCCAAGTTCCCACAAGACTCTTCCTTTGGGTAAAGGAGGAAGACATGGGGTGGACAATAGGCAGAACTGTCCAGCCGTGCTGGGACAGGTGCATCACTGCTCAGGTAGACAGATCCCGGCCACACCCTCTCCGTACTGGTCCACCTCCCGGCAACACGATGCCAGCCAGATGGTTAGGTCCCTGCCTTGCTCTTTGTTCAAAGCCATTCCCAACTCTAGCCTGGCATTCGAGGCTCCTGCACCTCTTTTCTGGTGGCCTCTACGGAGTCTTCACCCTATTCTGTCTGCTACCCATTTCTTCCTGAACATGTCACACCCACCTTCAGGCCTCAGCTAATGCTGTTACCTGTGCTTGGAAGGCTTTTCCCACCCTCTCCATCCCCTCCTTCAAGACTCAGGTCAAATGCTACCAGTTGGCTGGAGACTTCTAATATATTCAGGCCTCACCCACCCTGCTCCAGTCTCCTCCAGCCCCGGAACACACTTGGACCAGTGACCAGCATCTGGGACTGTGACACTCCATTTTTGTTGGTCATCCAGCTGAGTATTTCCAGCCCCCAAAACAGGGCTTGGCACCCAGCAGGCACTCAGGGTTTGCCTCTTAGCCCATGTGAGGGGACCAGCTCTGTGAGACTCATCTGGAGGGGTAAGGTTTGCTGGCAGAGCTGGAATGGCCTGGATCATGGGAGGAGGCCCTTAGGCAAGAGGAGGCAGAGACGGGACAGTGAGAGGGTGAGGCGGCAAGAAGGAGGATGGAGGAGTCCAAAGAGTGGATGCACCAATGATTGGCCAGCAAGGTGGCAGTCGCTCCATGACCGCACAAGAAAAAAAAAAAAGGCACATTTTCCGCTGCTCAGATTTGGATTCTGGTAGGAGTGGAGCTGACAGCATTGCCAGGCTCACGAAATGAGCCTGGGGCCTGGGTGTCCCTAGGGCACTGCTTTCCTGCCCCCAGGACAGGCCTGATGGATGTACCTTGGCAAGCAGAGCCTCAAAGCCAGTGCTCCTCCAAGGGTTGGGGAAGCTGGGACCTGGGGTCTGCATCCTGGGTTTGGCAGGGCCTGTTAGGGAACTATGGTGGTGGTGTAGGCCTTTAGAAAAAAAAAAGGAAGTAAGTAACTTTCTCTGCAGCCTGTAGAATGCCAAGGCCAGAGGAGAAGCGGAACACTGTGTCATGCAATCTGAGGGGTTGGCAAAGCTGTGGGCATCTATATCCGATGGCACCAAGCCAAGCCTTGGTATGGTGCCTTGCTTAGCTGCCAAGGTTCCCACGAACAAGGGCCCGTCTATTCTCTGCCTCTATGCTGCCTTTTGGTCAAGGCAGCCACTTTTCTGGCCCTGTTGCCTCCTAAGCCTTGGCTGGGGGTGCCTCTTGTTAGGAGTTCCCTCCTACAGTTCTCAGCGGGCCTGAACTGTGTGTGGTGTCAGGCTGCAGGCCCTGGGGACAAAGGTGACTAAGGCCTCCCCCTGGGGGAGCCCCAGGCTAGCGGCAGGACAGACAAGGGGACAAATTAATGAAGCAAGGTGTTGCCGACATCATGGAAACAACTTCAAAGTCCAGTGATTTCAGGAAATAAATGTTTTTGTGGCATCTCAAAGATGAGCTGTTGGAAAGTCCTTCAAACTCAACTTTCCAATGAATTTTTAATAATATGGGAAAATTCTCATCATAGCATGGAAAGGAAAAAGCAAGTTATATCCAGGCTATAGAACAGCTATAGAACACAAGCCTTTTCTAAACACATTTTTAAAATATTAAACACATATACACTACAAAATTGCTTGAGAACCACTGCAAATTTGACCCTTATTCATTACTACTGTCTCTAAATTCCTTTTGTGCTTAGAATGAATTGTTTATAGTCTAGCACTTTATTCCATATGTGAGTTTTGGGGCCAAGATTACATCTTATACGGCCTGCCCTTTTGAGCGTTGGTTTTTCCAATGCTAAGCTCAGACTTTCCTGCATCAGCCCATGAATGAACATCCTGTGCCTTTGTATGACGCTAGCCAGCAGGCCAGTAACTTCTTTTTGGTCTGTCTCACCAACAGCTTCCCTGTCTGAACAGCAGGGCTTGTGCAACTATTTGGATATTTCTTAGATTCTACTCATTCAAAAATAAGTAAATAATAGAATACTAGAAATAGAAAAGTGTTGACCCTAATGACAAGTGCATAAGCCTTGGGAATTCATTGTAAGTGAGAAATCATTCGCGGGCTGAGCACCTAGGGGTCTTGACCCTTAACTAGGCACTTCCTGACCGTGGGGCCTAGGAGAAGAAGAAAAGTCATAAATATGGTCAAACAAAACAAACTGACGTGAGATGCACAAGAGTCCATTCAATTGTATTTGTGTGTATTAAAGAGGAAAAAAAGTACTGGAAGGAAATACCCAAAAAGCACATCAGTGGCAGGATCAGGCATGGTTTCATCCTCACCCTTCTTTTGTGGGTTAAAAACAAATATATTATACATGACTTTTATAATGAGGAAAAATTTAATAAAAATGAAGCACGCACAGGGTATGCTGTGGGGTTGGGGAACTCCACTGCCCTCCCTCTCCCCATCCATACCAAATCCAGGCTTTCTCCGAAGGGTGCCATGTTGTCTCCCACCAGAGGCAGGTGGCAGGAGAGGGGTATGTGGCGAGAGGCCGGCTTAGGGCCAGGCGGAGTGCGGTGTAAGAAAAAGAGCATGGGCTCAAACCCAGAAATCCCAAGTGTGAATCTAGCTTCTGTCATGTCCTAGTGAGGAGAGCTCTTTAGTCTCTCTCTTTCTCTCTCTTCGGGTAATAGCTTTATTGAAACAGAATTCACATACCCTACATTTTACCCACTTAAAGCATACAATTCAGTGGTTTTTAGTATAGTCACAGACTTGTGCAGCCATCATGACAATCAATTTTAGAATATTTTTATCATCCTCTAAAGAAACCTCATACCCATTAGTAGCCACGCCCCAGTTCTCCCCAAACTCCCAGCCCCTAGCAACCACTAATCTATTCTCTGATCCAGGGACATATACCTATTTTGGACATTTCATATAAATGGAATCATAATATGTGGCCTTTGGTAGGTAGGGCTTTTTTTCACTTAGTTTAATGGTTTCAAGGTTCATGCAGGCTGTTGCATGTGTCAACACTTCATTCTTTATTACCAAATAAGCTCTTTAGTCTCTTTGATTATCCATTTCCTTACCTGTAAAGTGTTTTTCTGTGTGTTTGTGTGGACAAAATGAGATGATGGGTGTCTGGGCAATGTCAACGAATTTGCCTCCCATTGTCCTTTTGGTTTTCCCTGACAGGGTAACGCTTGGCTTGAGGATACCCAATTGCCAGGCTGGCCAGGGATCATTCAGATTCCACCTGGAGAGCCTGAATGAAGGGTGGCCAGTCCGAAGAGCTGGGGAGCAGGGACCTCCAGTTGGCAGAGGAGCCTGGGCCGTGGTGAGAAAGGACATGTGTTTCCCACAAAGCCTGGCTGAGCTTCTGCCTTCAATTCTCAGTGATTCCCCAGTGTCCTTCCACCAACTCCTCTTTTATCGGTGCTAGTTTGAGTGGGTTTCAGTTCTGTGCCACAAGGATGCCTTGCCCAGAACACTGAGTCCTGGGTCAATGGCACTGTCCGTAGACTTGACACCACTGCTGCATTGCAGCTGGGTGAGGCCTGGTCTCACAGATCCCAGGGCTGAGGCTTCTGGCCCCCACTGCCCCTGGCAGGATGTTTCCTTTCAGTTCCGAGTCTTGATCTTTTGCAGGAGGGACTGAAAAGGTAACCTTTCCTCTGGGGAAAAGTTCTAAAGAGCCTCAGACGGCCCCTCTCACTTTAAAGTCCTTTAGCACTTGGGGACATGAGGTCTGAACAGGACCATGTCCTGTTTCTAAGCTGCCACGCACTCAGGTTTCCCTTAAATCCCACACTCAAGGAAGTCAGTGTGAGCTCCCAGACCATGGCCTCCCTTCCCCACTTCCTCATCATGCCTGAGATCAAGCCCTCCCGGAAAGACGGGCTTGTCTACTCCCAAAAGAAATGTGGTTCCCCAAGAGGAGCAGCTTGTTTCAGACGTAGCGTGTTCTTTGGTTGAGGGGCAGCCGTGCTCTTGCAGATAAGAGGAGTCTGCAGGGAGCCCCAGGGCTGTTGGTTCCAGGGACGCCTGCCTGAACCCCACAGTGGGCAGAGGGGGGCAACCAACTGGGGCCCTCCTCTCAGAGGTGAGCTTCCCCAGACTGAGGCCGCTGATCCCTTCCAGGAGCAGTATCTCCCTTGCCTTCCCACTTGGCCTCAAAACTGGCCACTGACTGCTCGTTGCAAAAGCGATAGAGGCTGTGGGGTGCTGCCAAAGGGCATGAGGTGGGCGTGAAGACAGAGCGCCCTGTGTGCAGGCCCTGGCTTTGCTACTTTCCTATCTGGGGTACTTTGGACAAGTTGCTCAACTGTGCTGAGACTAGGCTTTCTTATCTTCAAAACAGAGATACTTACACAAGACAATGTCAAGTGCTCTGCAATAGTCAGCAAGTATCATTCACGCCATTTTAGGCTTCGGGAGGGGATGTCATTTGTGTGAGTTGTCACGTTCCCATCTACACTTCTGGGAGGATAGGAGCTCAACTGCTAAAACATCTGGGGGATAGGTTCAGTGTTTATTCTCAACACCAATGGAAACCTAATTCTAAGCTTTGTAAACTGGGTAAATCAGAACTAGAAAAGGCTGGATAAAGAGTGAAGAGGCAGCATAAGAACTCCAGGGTTCATACCCCAGCTTCATCTTGTACTGTGTGACATCAGCCTTATCACTTAACCTCTCTGTGCTTTAGTTTCCTTTACCACAAAATGGGGATTATAATAATACTACCCACTTTACAGGGCTGTTGGAAGATGTGATAAGTCACTGCACATAAAAAATGTAGTACACGCTCATTAAATGTTAACATCCTAGGGCCTGAACTCCTCCTTAGTGGCTCTTAGGCCATGGCTGCCTTGTGGCATGTCTTGAATTGCTGTCTGGAGGCACCTCTGGGTGGTGGATGGTGGCCTGCTCTGGGAGCCTGGGTATACGTTCTCCAGTCCCAGGTCGGCCCCTAATATCTTCCATGGCCTGGTTCTGCCCTCCCGACCATTCTTCCGTTCATTCAACATTGGCAAACAGGGTGCCATGTTCCAAGCACTGTGCTCAGGTGCCTAGCTTAGTCTTAATATAGATGTATCACCTGTTTGGTTCATAAACACGACCTGGAGGCCCCAAGTTATGGGGCTCTGTGACTGTCTCCTGGCTTCGGAGCCTGCAGAGGCTCAGGAAGCAGCTGCCCAAAACAGGGCTCCCCTCTGCATGCCCTTTAAGAAATTCTCTGCTCCTGATACAACCTGCCAGGGGTGGCTGGCCTGGTTTCCCAGCAGGTTCAGCCTGGGGAGGCTGTGGTTACAGGTTATAGGTCAGCATCAGCTGATTTCCTCCGTGCAAAGTGCTCAGTATAGGCCAATCCATGGGAAGGACCCGGTACATGTGAGCTACTCTTGTTGTGTGAAAGAGATGGCATCAGATAGGCTCTGTTTCCCTCCATGCCTTCTCCTTTCTTTTCCTCTCTAGTTGTCCTCCCTCTAAAGGTCAGGGTTGAATAAGGCTGTGCTTAGGCCCAGCTGGTTGCAGGGGGCATGCAAGGGGGCATCATGTTCACGATGCTTTCCTTCTGACCAGGATGGGGTTGGGGGCCAGGACTGCGGCGGCTGCTGGGTCTCCAGCTCTCTGGCCACTGCTCAGACTCTCCCAGAGTCCAAGCCCCACCCTGACAGTGGGTCAGCCTGTGCTGGCTCAGATCACCCCCACAGGGTTGTGATCAGGACCCCTGGGCAGCTGGTAAATGACGGCTTTTGGAAACTGGGAAAATCTCCCTGTTCAGTGCTTCAGCAGCCCAGAGCAGGGGACGAGGGGTCCCTCAGAAGCTGGGACTCAGGATCCAGCTTGGCTTCAACCTGAGGACCTGACCCTCTGCATGGGCAGCCACCAGACATGGTCCTGAGGCTCCACTGCCTAAACCCCCACCCCCTCCCCTGGACCTGTGGAGAGGACTTACCCAGGCCCAGGTTAGAGATGGTCTCAAGGTCTGAGAAGCTGCTGGCCTCGAGGATGGCCTGGGGCAGCCGCAGCGTGAAGGGCAGTAAATCTCTGTGGAGACATGAGGGGTGGGAGGTCATGTCTGTGTCCATTTCCCAGTCCTCCAAACCTACAGCCCATAAAGGAAGAGCCACCATAACCCCACGGGTGGCTGGGGTCTCCATGCACACTGGGAACTTCCCTGGGGGCCAAGGGGCAGCACCCTGAGGACAAAGGAGTAGCTGGGTGGGGACTTTACTGAGCATCCAGGCAGATCCAGGTCCCGTGCCAGCACTAGATGTGGGAGACCCTCTCGGGGAGTTGGGGGGTGGGAGTGGGGTGGGTCACTGCTTCTCCCTGGTTTTCCTGGCCTGCAGGATGAGCCCCAGGCCACCTTCTGCTTTACCTACTACTCTGGGAAAAGTAAACAGTAAGTGCACACTCAGACATGCCCCTGTGAGAGCAGTTAGATACACCCCTGGTGAGCACACAGTCGGACATCTCCTTGTGAGCGCACAGTCAGACATACCTTGGTGAGCATCCCATCAGGCACTCCCCAGCAAGCACACAGTCAGGCATGACCTGACAAGCACACAGTAAGGCAGCCAGCCCTATCTGATGCCTTCCGTCTGAAAGGGACGTGTCCAGGGCTCTCACTAGAGATCTCCTGGAAGGGATTCAGATACCACTCACCATTTATTGTATGAATGGGGAAACAGAGGCCCAGGCAGGCAAAGCCCACATGGTGGGAAAAAGGCAGTGTTTGCCCATCCCCAGGCCTCCTGACCTCCAGCCCAGGGGTGTTTCTTGGGGTCTGGGAGGGGTGCATGGCACTGCCCAGGTCCTGGGATGTGCAGCCTAAGTCTACACCTGGTCCTGGCATTCAAGGCTCACCACAGTCTGATCCCAATGCTCCTTCCAGACCTATGTCCCACTCCTTCCTCATTCCTGCTTCTCTGTTCTCTGAGCGTGATTCCTCTTCTGTGAAAGGGGAGGGACTGAGGAAGGAAGAGATGCTTGCAGTGTGGGCACGGTGATTGATGCAGCCGGCCTCGGGAGCCAGCAGCTACCGCAGTCACCAACAATCTTGCTGTCGTCTGCCCTCCCTTGCCCGCACTCCGTCCACCTTTCCCAGAACCTGATTCCCAACACTGAAACCCCAAACATCTGCCCTCTGCTGAGGAGCCTTCCGTGACTGCCATTGGCCAGGAGATACTCCTCCCTGGTACCCTCTTGGCCTTGCTGTGGGCCAGGAGGCAGCTTTCCAGGTCTCTGACACCCACTGTGCTTAGCACACCACAGAGGCTCACCAATACCTACTGAATGTACCAATCCAAGCTTTGGGAACTGAGGCAAAGGGAGAGTGGGGCAGAGATGGCCTGGGATGGGGGCGGGCAGTGGACTCCCCCGAACCATCTCTGCTGCCCAAGGTACCCTCGCTTAGCATGTAGGCTTCCTGGGGAGTCCCTACCCCTTTCTATTTAAGGAGGAGCAGGATGGGGCAGGCTGTGGCAGAACATTCTGGAACCTCTTAATAAGGGATGTGGTCTTCAGCCATTTGCCACCTTGGCTTCTCCATAACAAATGGGGAGTGGGTTGCTTAGATAATCTTTGCATCTCCTTTCTGGCTGCCACCTGTCCCTCCAGTCCTTGGTGCTCCACTCCCATCTCAGACCCTGCCCCCCCATCTCTGATTTTAAAGGTATTTTAAACAAAAGGTATTTTAACAAAATACAGCGCCCTGTTGTCTCAGTTTACCTGGTTGGCTGTCTGGTCTACCGGCAGGGAGCTAAGGTTTCCAGTGCTTCCTTGGTTCCCATTTATATCACCATATCATCAGCTCCTCTGGCCCCCATCCCCTCACCACCAGGACAGCTGCCGGCAGCCCCTCGCCCACCTCGTCAGTCTGCCGCTCCAGGCCCTGCCAGGGGTCTGTGCGTCACGCTCCAGCTCCGAACCCTGGCATCCAGGGCCTCCCCCAGTCCAGACCCTGCTCTGCCTCTCCACCTCCCTCCCAACTTCTGCGGCCACAAGCCCGGCTCTCCACTCAGGGTGGTCCCTCATCGTCTCCTGAAATGTCAGGTTCACTTTTCCTGTAGGAAATACACCTCATGGGGAATACATGCTCATTCCCATCTCCAAGCTTTGGCTTAGAGGGACTGCCCTCCCCCACCTCCCAACCTGTGACTGCTTAGAGTCTACCTACTAGATCCCACCTTCTTTGTGGACCTCCTCCTGCGTGATCCCATTTTCAAGGATTGTATCTATCTCTGGTGTCAGCCAGTTCAGCATTTGGCCCAGGGACCACCTCTTCCAGTACAATAAAAGCACCACAGGGACGTGGGGACTTGTTGAGCACCTACTATGTGCCAGGTCCTGGGCCTGGTGCTTGCTTATAGGCCTTAGAGTGCATGATGATGATGTTGTTGTTATTGTCATTATAATCATTATTGTAATGATTATATCACAGCGACTCTCTAGGTAGGCTAGACACTATCCCTGTCTACAGGGATATCCCTACCAGAGCCTGAGAAGAGCTTAAGACTCCCGCCCAAGGTTACCCAGCCAGCAGCAATTTTCCCACAGAAACAATGAAATGGTTTTAAACGCATCGTAATGCAAAACTTGATTCTATTCAGGGTAATACTTTCAACCAGGATCACAAAACACTTAATAAAAATTTTTAAATGTTAGTTTTTTTCTTTAATTAGAAAAGAAATACGTATTCTATAAGAAAGTCAAACAATACAAAAACTGTGCAAAATAAGGTCTGCAGGTCTTGCTCTCAGCAGCAGAACCCATCCTTCGGAAGGCCCCATTGTTAAAGTGCAATGAGGAGAAGCTTCCCCGGCCCTCCTCTGTGCCTTTGCACACACACGCATGCACACGCATGCACACGGGCACACAAGCTATTTTAAAAGGGAAAATGGCATTGTATACATAACGCTCTGCAGCTTGCTTTCCTCACTAACAATAAATCTTTACATTGTGAACGTTATCACAAGTTCATATGTTTACACTGACTTCATTCTTTTTATATGCTGCAGAGTATTCCACAGGATAGCCCTCATTTAATGGGCATTCAGATTTTTTTCATTTTCAACCAGCATTTACATGGAGCTTACTGAGTACCCAAGCACTGTTCTAGGGACTTGACATATATTAACTCTTTGAACTCTCTCAACAATCCCACAAGTAGGAACTTCTCTCATACCCATCTCACAGCTGAGAAAACTGAGACACAGAGTCCAGGTAGCTTGTCCTGATCCCACAGCCAGTGACAGTGCCTGAATTTGAATGCAGCCAGGCTGGCTCCAGGGTTCAGGCTCTCAACCTCTAGACTCTACTTGCTCTTAGCAAAAAAAAAAAAAAAAAAAAAAAAAAAAACAATTTTAGCAGGTCATCTCTCTGCCCTCAAGTTAGTATTTCTATATGACAGATTCCTAGATCTGAGTCTGCTGGACCACCCACATGTGTATTTATAAAATGACAGAATTTGCCAAACTGTTCTCCTTTCCCAGAGCAGATTACCAACTTACATTCCAACTGACAATGTGTACGAGTGTAGGCTCAAAAGCAAAAGGGCCCAAGCGATGGAGCTGGCTGCTGCTTCCTGTTCTAGAAGAACAGGGGTCAGACATGCCCACTCTTCCAACCTAAACCTCAGGGTATCTCTGCGGTGCCCTTCTGCTCAGTGACAAAGGTGATCCCTGGGCAAACTGAGTTTGGAGTCTGGGTGGCACGTCAGCCTGCACAAGCAGGGTATGAAGATGTGGGGTGGGCTCTGAGTTGGTGATAAAATGCATGGCTTATTCTCACCTCCACTCAAACAGTATGTCCTTGGGTCTTCCAGTATGGACATTCACTGCAGGGAAGGAACAGGGAAGTTTTGAGGTTTCCACTGCATCCCAAACACTCACCTACTGGGTGCAGACTGCCTGTATCAGAACTCTCTGGAATTCCTGGGGGCAAGTCTGGGGTGGGCCTGGAAACCCACATTTTTAACCCACTCAGCTTTGGGTGGGAAAAACACCCTACTGAGTCCATTAAAAAGCATTCATGAAAATAGAAAATTAAAAAAAAAGGGATTTTTAGAATAAATGTTCTAAACGTTTCTTTCCATACTCCAATGGATCAGCTCGCATACCTCCTGGGGTCCAAAGGCCCAATTTTGAGGCCCCATCTCCTCTGACTTATGGGTGACTTCTGTGGTTTTGAGGATCATTCTTTGTAGGGGGAAGAGCTGGAAGTCATCCTGGTAAGTTTTTAAATGAGTGAGAGGAAGAAAGAGAGAAAAGAGCAGCTTGGACTTTGGACTCGACAGACCTGGGTTAAAAGCCTAGCTCTGTCATTCCCAGCAGGCTGTTGTTTCAACCAGGGGGACCGGAGCCCATCATATTGGCTTACTGTGAGAATTAATTGAGCCGTGCACGGCAAACACGCAGCCCAAGTCTGCACCTAAACGAGAGCCGTCAGCTTCTGGCCTCTTTTCCAGGAGTGTGGGTCCAGGGCTCTTCTCAGGCCTCTGGCAGAGGAACCCATGCTAGCTGACTGGTCTTACCAGTACCTGTCAAAGGCAGGACTGCGGTGCCATAAGTCAGGGCCCGGCTCCAGCTAAGGGGGCTGGAGAGGCTGCTCCATCCGTGGTGATACTGGCTTTCTTCAAAGGCGAAGCTGGACTGCTGACCAGCCGCTCTCCATCCCACACTGTCCCATGGAAAGGAGGATGGTGGCTTGGTCACTAAGCTGGGACGATAGGCCCAAGGGCCCCTCCCCTTCCTTCCTCATTTCATCATCCTCCTGCAGCCCAGGACAGAAACCCTAGTGTCTGCTTGGTGTCTCCGCCTGCACCCCACACTCCTCCCTGCAGTGGCTGACCCCATCTTCTTGGTTCCCTCATTCCTGGCCCAGGGCAGCCTTTTCCACGTGGTGCCTAGATGGCTGCCGTGGCCCCGAACGGTCTCCATGCTCCCCTTGCTCCGACTGCTGTGGCTGCCTCGTCACTGAGCTCGAGCAGTCTCACTGTGTGCTCTATGGGGCCCACAGCACTTGGAAGGAGTCTGCATTCCTAATCAGCTCCCTGGGGGACTCTGGGACCCAGCCAGTTCTGGGAGTCTTCTCTAGAGCCCTCATGACATTCACCATCCAGCCCAAGCTTATTGGGGTAACAGGTAATTAGTGGGGCACTCCCTGAAGGCAGAACCCATGCCCTCTTCACCTTTGTGTGGGGAACAGGGCCTGCTGATGGAACACAGAATGTGCACCCCAGATGGGCACTGGATGAGAAGGACGAGGAAACCAGGCTTTGATGATGAGGTCTTCATTAAGTGTCTCAGGGCTGGTCTCCATTATCATGAGAAATGTGCCTGGTCCCAAGACCCCTGGGGGCTGTGGGAAGATGGCTCTGCGAAGGGATGTGGGGGATGCCCTTGGAACCTGGCTGGTGGCTCTGGGCAGTGCACCATATTCTCAGGGCTGCAATTGACAAGCATTTATCAAAATACCCCTCTGCACAAGGCTCTGCACATGAAACGTGCATCTTTGTACTTCTCAGCTGCTTCTAAGCATTTGCTTCCAAAAGATCTTAGAATAACAGAACCACAGCGCTCAAGCACATTGGTGTCCCACCTTGGCTAACTTCCACTTTATGATGGGGCCAGTGGGCCTGGAGAGGTCACGCAACTAGTAGGAAAAGCATCTCCAGCTCCAGCTTAGAGCTCCTCGTCCTCCTGCAGCATCTCACTCCTGAGACACTCACAAGCTCAGGCCTCAGGGCTGTCACCTTTCAAATACAGGGCTCAGGCTCTGTGCCCTGGGACCTCCTGGTGACTTCTCTGGGGGTTTGAAAGCAGGAGGACAGGCACCTGCTTGCCTGGACTATGGAGGACAGCAGTAAGGACAGCAGTGACCTTGGCGACCGTGGCCCCAGACCTCCCTGGACACACATGGAGTTGCTGTCCCAGCCATGGTCTGGGCACTGGACAGAGTCCTGCCCCCCTTCCACATGTTCTCTCCTCCTACAGCATTTTTGTAGTCAGTATTATCCTTCCCATTTTACAGAAGAGGAAGTTGAGGTTCAGAGAGAGTATGTAACTAGCTTAAGTTCTGGGGTTTGCAAAGATGCCATTAATCATTCATTCATTCATTCACTCACTCACTCAAAGCACCTAGCACATGCCAAATATTATGCTGGGAACCTTCTAGCAAAGTAAGACTTTCTTTGATCAAGAAAGGACCCATCTCCTTGTTCTCAACATGCTGTAATGTACAAGGGCTGGGAACCCCTGACTGGCTGCCTTGTGGATGCCCAAGGAGATCAGCATTAATGCAGAGCCATGCAGAGTGGGGCTGCTCCAGCAGAGAGCAGGAACCTTGGAATTGTATTAGTTTGAACCTATTTAACAACCGTGTGACCTTGGGCAAGTTACCTTTCTCAGTCTCAGTTTCTCATCTGCAAAATGAGCATAACAAGAGCACTTGTGGAATTATTCAGAAGATTTAAAAAGATGGTGGTGCAGAAGTCCACCCGGCACACTGTCAGGTATCTGCTGAGCCCTGAATTGGTGGTAGCTGAAAGCATCACTTATTATTATCAGCACCACCTTTTCTGCCCATTGGTGGGGCCCAGGGGGATCTTGGGAGGTGGGGAGGGGATTTCAGGTTGAGCTATGGTTTTTACCAGTGGCAGTTGAGGATGGTCTCTTTGAAAGAGTGAGAACTGGGCCTGGAATGGTGGTACCCGGGACATTTCTGCTCAACCGACCAGCCAGCCCTCGTCAAGGACCTGTAGTTTAAGCCACTGGTTTCTGGCATTGACTGTATTTTTTAATTCTGTTGACCTGAAACCAGTTCTGAATTAGTTGAGTGGATTCTGAGCGTGGTTACCAGACACTCACTCCACCCAGCAGCTGCTGAGTAATCACAAGTTTACTTCCACAGAGCGGCATTAAGTCCCTCCTGCTGCACCTGTGGGAAGCTCCCCTGCCCTTCTATAATCCCTGCAATGGGGCTGGGCTCAGGTCCACGCAGGACTCAAAGCTGTCCTTGGAAACCGGTCGCTTGGGCAGTTGGGGTGATGGGCAGGGACCAGGGAGGCAGGTGATGTTGAGGGCGGGGCCCTGGCCAACTGGTCGAAGAAAGCATCAGAGCAAGGAGCTGTCTGTCCCTCCCTCTGCATCCCCTGGGTGACACCCTTCCCCCTGGGGGCTTTCCTGTCCCCCAGCGAAGGTCGCATGGGATGTTTGTTGCAATCAGATAACCTCTTGTGCTTTCTCGAGACATCGGAGCACACTGGGCTGGGCAGGCCCAGGACTACTCACCTACTGACACAGTAGAATGCAATCAGTCTGAAGATGTCCTCAAACACAAGAACGGAGCCTTCCAGGTACAATACTGAGGAGAGAAGAGAAAAGCCTGGAATGAGTGTCCTGCTGAGAGGGAAGGAGGCGGCGACTCCCTGAGGGTGGGGCCGTGCTTGTTGGGCTCACTGGGGGTCCCTGGCCCTCTACAGTGTCTGGCCTGCTGCGGCCCCATCCACCTCCACTGCCAACCAGGCCTTAGAAAGCTGAGACATGAACTTCTATTGTATCAATCCACTGAGGTTTCAGGGGTAGCTGGTGTTACCTTAACTAATACACACTAATCATTATTTTGTAAAATGACACAGGAGACTCCAGCTTAGAAAGCAGAATTAAACATCTAATTTATCTCCAGGAACAGTCAGTCTTCCACTACGATTCTGAGGGCTATGAGAGAATAGCAGGAGGCAAGGTGTCCAGGAGATACAGCAGTCCAGGAGCACTAAGCGAGGCCACGGGCCTTTTATCCATGAGCCTCAGGGCCCGTCAGAGCATGACTTAATTTGGCTACAGGTAACACAGGGGAGGATGGACCCGATATTCTATAGTCTGGCAAGGATGAGAGAGCCAAGCATTTGACCGAAATCCCATCACAGGGTAGATACAGCTCCTCGGAGGGGCAGGGTGCCAGGACGTGGCAGCTGGTGCCCAAAGCCTGTGGACGCATTGCCCAGGGGAGAGCCTGGCACCCAGCACACCCTGTCTCAGAGCCTCAGGGCCAGGGGTGCAGAGAAGCTAAGGAAGTTGCTCAAAATCACCACTGCTGCTCGCCAGTGGTCCTGGAAGGCGTCCACCCCAAAGACTCCTGTCACTGCAGCTCCACCCACCCAACGGGTGAAACTCTGGGGCTTGGGAGCCCCAAGGCATCAGAGGAGCTGAGGAACACGTGGCCATCACATTTCAGTCCAATTCCGGAGGCTCCTGGCCTGGCTCTGACCTGCGGACTGGCAGTGTGGCCTGAACGTGTCCTTTCCCCTCTCAGTGCCTCGGTTCTTCTACCTGCAAAGCGAAGGGGGCCCTTCCGACTCTAACACACAGGCATCGAGGGGCCATCAGCCTGCTGGCATCTGGTGTTCAAAGCCTAGGACAGAACTCTATTGGCACTGGTAGCCCCAAGATGATTATAGGGATAAATGAACCAAAGTGTTCTGTTTTAATAACTTGATTTTTTATTTTTTTTGTATGCTGTATGGTGAGGTCACATTTCATTATTATTATTTGGGGGGTGGGGGGTGGGGAAGTATATGGACCGGGAATCGAACCCAGGTCTCCCGCATGGCAGGCGAGAATTCTACCACTGAACTACCCTTGCACCACCAATAACTTGATTTTTATATTCCTCTTCTTTCTACATGCTAAGCACTGCTCTAAACCCTTAACATGATTTTTAAAAAAAAATTATATTCATTTATTTACGGCCAGAAATAATGGTTCCCATTAGAACAAATATAAAAAATGTTGTTGAAATGAGTTTAAAAAATATATATATAAACATACTACAGTACAGGAGGTACTCTGAAGATACCTACAAGTGACATTAAGTCCTGACAACCTTGGGCCATCACTTTATCTAGCACCCTCTGTGAATTTTCAGCAGGCGGTGGCAGCCCACAGCGCCACCTAGTGCCTGCTTTTGGTGCATCGCTGCTGGAGGAGCTGGCGGGCTGCAGTCAAGGGGAGGCTGGGGCAAAGCTGGAAAGATGGCTCCATCTGTAAAATGGGACCATCAAGGCCCTCTTCGCTAATCCTGCAAGTGGGATACTGGTGATGCGTGGCTTGCTCAACAATTAGCAGTTTTCCCTTGCCACTAAGCAATGTCCTACTTTTGCAGCACATTTTTGCAAACTTTAAGATGAAATCAGTCATTCTCTTCTGCACCTCCTGGCACTTTATACAAAGCCCCCTTCTCTCTCTTTCTAAAACAGCAGCATCCCAGGACATAATCCTTAGTTTCCCTGACTGACTGCTGGCTGGATCAGCAGCCCGCACTGAGGGGCCAGAAAATATTCATTTTTGTAGCCCAGGGCCCGGCCCAGGTCTGGACACAGAGACCCAATCACAACTTTTATTGTTCAAACCGCAGGTTTGCAAAATCACAAGCAATGTTGAAGCCTCATGTTCGTTTTTTTGCGGTAAGACCTCTTCCTCCCCTAGATTCCCTCATATTCCCTCCTGCCCCTACCATGAAAACAGCTTCCCTTTATACCAAGGCCACCAACCGGTGGAGCTCCTGCAGGCCCAGGCAGGGCTTTACCCAGCTTTGAGTCTCCCTCAGCACCCAGCACGCAGATGGGGAGATGAGTAAATGTGTACTAAAAGTCTATCTGGGATGGAGACCCCTGATCTGAACCTTGGTTTCCTCATCTGCCCAACAGGGATAATAATGATGCCTTCTTCATAAACATTGCTGGGGGCATTAAGTAAATTAGTTCAAGGGAACCATGTAGAACAATGCACAATGTGTCCTAAGTGTTTGATCAATGGTAATATTAAGCCATAATTTTAAACACATGAGACAATTGGGGTGGAACGTGCAGTTGGAAGTGGAAGGATTTTTTTTCTGGCCTCACCTGGTCTCATTTTGTGTGGCTCCTCATTAGAAATCTTGTCCTGAGCTTGGCTGGGCCATTTCCTCCCTCTTGGTTAATAGGCTTCATTCCTGCCTCCCTGCCTTTGCTCAGGCTGGTTCCGCTGCACAGAGAACCTGTCTTTGCCTGTCCCTACGTTTAGGGCTCAGCTCCAAGTCCATCTGCAGCCCTTCCCTAATGTTCCAACCTCCCTTTGGCACGCTACATTCAGACGTACTGTTCAAACCACATATCTTTCCATTAGGGAAACGTACGTGTGTTTATATTGAGGGTTAAGAGGTCTGGGTGCCCAGACTGTAGGGCTGCGAACTCAGTGAGAGCAGGAATGGGTCCTTCTCTTCTCTCATCACTGGCTCTGTGCCAGGCCCACAAGGACATGACAAGGACGCTGTAAAGATCAGTTGGGCTGACCCAACCTTCTGGTCTGAATTTTATTTCCTGCTTTATGGTTCTCTGGAATTGTTATGATGGGCATACATGACTTGTGTAAGAAAAGCTATGAAGGTTTTTCTCTAAAGCCAGTTGGTTTCTGGGGCTCTCTTAGCTCACACTGCTCAGTAGCTATTCACAGTTGAGTCCTTGCAGCACCCGCTGCTGAGGGGACCAGTTGCCCTTTACTCTGCCAGCCCCGAAAGAAACCTCCTGCACCCACCTCTGCCCTGGACAACAGCCCACACGGTGCCCGGCCAGCCTGCCCCTCTGAGAAAGATGCTAATTCAGGCAGCCACTCTTGAAAAGCACCAGTAGTGACTATGCACCATCTTCCAGGCCCCTCAGCAAAGCCTTGGTGGAAACATGCCAGATCTGTCTAAGCCGCTTCTCTTTCAAAGGGTGAAGTGACAGGATGGGCACCAGCCAGCTGAACCCAGCTCAGATCCGAGGCAATGACAAGGTGAGGGCAAACAGATTCTGCTTCAGCTCAGAGGAGAGGAAGTCTCTCACCTTATCACTCGCCATCAAGGGTGAGCCGAGCAAGGGGTCCAGATGCTAGATAAACATGCACTGGCCTGGCTTCTAGCATTTAGAGTCTCAGAGTCAATGGAGAACTGAAAGCCATTAGAGCATTGTTTTGGCTTGTTAAAAGAAATTCAGTTTTATCACTCAATAACACAGATGGAGAGCTAAGGGCAGAGAACGCGTCTCTGGTTCTGGTCATAGCACTGGCTTGTAAATACTTACATATTTATGCATAAAGCTTTTTATTTTGAAACTATTATAGATTTCCAGGAAGTTGCAAAGAAATGGACAGGGAGGTCCTGTGCACCCTTCATCCAGTTCTCCCCAGTGGTAGCATCTTGCATAACTATAGGACAATATCACAACCAGGAAACTGACATTGACGCAATTTAAAGGATTTTCTCAGATTCCACTAGTTTAATGTGCACTCATTTGTGGGGGTGTTTGTATAGCACTATGCAATTTTATCTTATGTTTATCTGTGTAACCACCACCACAATCAAGATAATTAATTATTCCATCACAAAGGCTCTCTTGTGCTACCCCTTTTTAACCACACTCACCCCTTCCCCTATTGCTAACCCTTGGCAACCACTAATCTGTTCTTTATCTCTGCGATTATACTATCTGATGATTGCTATCTAAGTGGAGACATGCAGGCTATGTCCTTTCTTTCTTTCTTTCTTTCTTTCTTTTTTGCATGGGCAGGCACCAGGAATTGAACCCGGGTCTGCAGCATGGCAGGCCGGCGAGAACTCTGCCACTCAGTCACCGTGGCCTGCCCAAGCCTATGTCCTTTTCAGACATAGCCTTTTCCACTCCCCATAGTTTCCTTGAGGTTCATCCAAGCTGTTGCATGTATCAATACTCCACTCCTTTCTATTGCTGAGTAGTATTCTATGGGATGGATGGACAACAGTGTGTTGAACTATTCATCCTTTGAAGGACATTTGAGTAGTTGCCAGTTTTGAGCCATGATGAATACATCCACAGTGAATGTCTGTATATGTGCTGGTTTGAAAGGATGTATGTACCCTAGAAAAGCCATGTTTTAATTCTAATCCCATTTTGTAAAGACAGCTATTTCTTCTAATCCCTATTCAGCACTGTATGCTTGAAACTTTAATTAGCTCATCTCCCTGGAGATATGACTCAATCAAGGGCGGTTGTTAAACTGGAAACACTCTAGTTGGATCTTGATTAGTTTATTGGAATCCTATAAAAGAGGAAACATTTTGGAGAAAGCAGGAGATTCTGAGAGAGCAGAGAATGACATAGCCACGAGAAGCAGAGTCCACTAGCCAGTGACCTTTGGAGATGAAGAAGGAAAATGCCTCCCGGGGAGCTTCATGAAACAGGGAGCCCGGAGAGAAAGCTAGCAGATGGTGCTGTGTTTGCCACATGCTATTCCACTTGAGAGAGAAACCCTGAACTTCATCAGCCTTCCTGAACTAAGGTAACTTTCCCTGGATGCCTTAGATTGGACATTTCTAAAGACCTGCTTTAATTGGGACATTTTCACGGCCTATAAACTGTTAACTTGCAACTTATTAAATTCCCTTTCTTAAAAGTCTTCCGTTTCTGGTATATTCCATTCTGGCA
Source organism: Myrmecophaga tridactyla (assembly GCA_004026745.1). Lineage (NCBI taxonomy): Eukaryota > Metazoa > Chordata > Mammalia > Pilosa > Myrmecophagidae > Myrmecophaga > Myrmecophaga tridactyla. Next base: position 21,195 of record PVIY010004282.1, read on the forward strand.
GCTAGCAAACTAGAACAGTGTATAAGTTTCTGATGAAAATATGTTTTTATTTCTCTGGGATATATGCCCAAGAGTGTGACTCCTCGGTCATATGCTAAGTTTATTTTTAGTTTTTAAAGGAACTACTAAACTACTTTCCAGAGTGGCTGTGCCATTGCACATTCCCACCAGCAAAGTGGAAGTCACCATTTTCTCTGTGAAGTTGCCAGCACTTGGTGTTGCCACCATTTTTAATTTTAGCTATTTTATAGGTATGTAGTGATAGCTCATTGTGGTTTTAATTGGCATTTCTCTAATAGCTAGTGAGGTCGAAGACTTTTTTTGTGCTTATTTGCCACTTTCATATTGCCTTTGGTGAAATGTCCGTTCATGTCTTTTGCCCATTTTCTAATTGGATTTTTTTGTTTGTTTTATGTTGAGATTTTTAAAAGAGCTTTATTAAGATACAATTCACATACCATATATTTCACCCATTTAAGGCACATCATTCAATGGTTTTTAGGATCTTCACAGAATTGTACAACCATCACTGAAATAAATTTTAGAACATTTTCATCACCTCAAAAAGAACCCCCATGGTCATTAACAGGCACCCTCCATTTCCTCCATTCCTCTTAGTCCCTGGCAACCCTGAACCTATTTTCTATCTCTAAATTTGCCTATTTTGGACATTTCCAATCAATGGAATTATATATTATGTGACTGGCTTCTTTCACTTAGTGTCGTATTTTCAAGGTTCATCCGTATTGCAGCTTGTAGCATGTATCAGTATTTCATACTTTATTATAGCTGAATACAATTCTATCGTGTGTATATACCATATTTTGTTTATCCATTCATCAGTTGATGGACATATGGGTTATTTCTACCATTTGGCTATTATGAATAAGCTGCTATGAATACTGATGTACAAGTTTTTGTGCAGACATATGCATTTTCATTTCTCTTGTGTATATATCTCAGAGCAGAAATGCTGAGTCATACAATAATTCCAGATTTAGCATTTTGAGAAACTGCCAAATTTTTTCAAAGTTGCTGCACCATTTTATATTCCTACCAAGCTGTGCATGAGGGTTCCAATTTCTCCACCTCACCAATGTTTGTTATTGTCTATCTTTTTTATTATGTTTATCGTAGTATGAAGTGGTGTTGATTTGCATTTCCCTAATGACTAATGATGTTGAGCATTTTTCATGTGCTTATTGGTCATTTGTATATCATCTTTGGATAAATGTTCATTTAGACCCTTTGCCCATTTTAAAAATGAACCTTCTTTAATGTCGAGTTTTGAGAGTTCTTTATATAGTCTAGATAGCAGTTAATTTGTAAGATATGTGATTTGCAAATATTCCCCCCAGTCTGTAATTAGTTTTTCAACCTAACAAGATATTTCAAAAACTTTTTTAAAGGATGGATATATGAATTCTGTCCAAGCTTGCCTGCAAAATAGTAGGCACTGACCTGGTATTATATAAAAAGTTCAATAGAAGCCTTGTCAAATCTGCTTTAATTGAGTCAACTCTTATTTGTATATGTAGTGTCTATTGCTTAATTACCACGTGAATAGCCTTTAACCAGTTATTATTCATACCTAGGTGCGCTGGTTTGAAAGGAAGTATGCCCCCTAAGAAAAGCCATGTTTTAATATAAATCCCCTTTCATAAAGGTAGAATAATCTCTATTCAATACTGTATGTTTGAAACTGTAATGAGATCATCTCCCTGGATGATGTGATTTAGTCAAGAATGGTTGATAAACTGGATTAAGGGATGACATGTCTCCACCCATTTGGGTGGGTCTTGATTGGTTTATCGGAGTCCTATAAAAGAGGAAATATTTTGGAGAATGAGAGATTCAGCGAGAGCAGCACCACAAAGCAGAGTCCACCAGCCAGCGACATTTGGAGATGAAGAAGGAAAACATCTCCCGGGGAGCTTCATGAAACAGGAAGCCAGGAGACAAAGCTAGCAGATGACACCGTGTTTGCCATGTGCCCTTCCAGCCAAGAGAGAAGCCCTGACTGTGTTCGCCATGTGCCTTCTCACTTGAGAGAGAAACCCTGAACTTCATCGGCCGTCTTGAACCAAGGCATCTTTCCCTGGATGGATGTCTTAGATTGGACATTTCTATAGACTTGTTTTAATTGGGACATTTTCTCGGCCTTAGAACTATAAACTAGCAACTCATTAAATTTCCCCTTTTAAAGGCCATTCCGTTTCTGGTATATTGCATTCTGGCAGCTAGCAAACTAGAACAGGAGGCAAAGCCTTCTCTGCAATCTTACTGAATTAGCTTAGTGGACACTTTCTTCACAGATAGTGTAAAGGTAAACTCCAGACATGCCCAGCTTTAATTACCACAAAATCCCAATGATGAAGGCAAGTGAATGCAACAACTAAAATACATTCTATATCACGTTCATGCTAAGTAGAGAATAGCTATTGATACAGGCCTTCATTAGGGTCTGATTTGTCTTTGCTAACAAATGGAGAATGAACATTAGTTAACCCAAGCCTGACCTTGGGCTTTATTGAGGAAAAGGTTATTATACGAAAATGCTGAATGAGGATCCATCTTGCCAAGGAATCTTGTGAAGCATACACTTATTTGGGAAATACAAAGCCATTCTTTAGTATTAGTAGATAGCCTAGTTAATCCAAGAGATCTCGGTTCTAACACATTTTGGTAGACAGTAAGAGCTGTTAATAAATTTTTCAGTTATATCCCCCCTTTGAAGGACTTGGTCAAAGTTAGTCTTTAGCCAAGACATTATCACTAATGTACTCATTCATCAATAAATATGTGTTATGCTCAAAGTTTGTTGAAATAAAGGGTAAATGGACATGGAAATTGAGAGGAAGCCTCCCAGCTAGAAGGGTTCCAGGGAATTTCCAATGATACTGGGCCAGAAGGACCCATATGGACTCCTTCTTGGGGATTAGAGACTCAAAACAGTCAGCACATTCTCTTTTTATGATTGAGAATTAGAAAATTTGTCCAGGTTGGGGTGGGGCAATGCTAATTGATTTTATCGAAGATAAAATCCTTGTAAGTAGGAAGGATTCAATAAGCATTTGTAGAATGAGCATTGGATACACTAGAAATGCCCCATATGGTTGTCACTGGAGGGACCAAGAATGGGCTGGACACCATTCCTGCAGGAGGGGCAGAGTGGCTGACTTCTCAGAGGCCTTTGCATCTGGCTGGGGAAAAACCTTGGGTGGGCCCAGGAAGTGGCCCTCCCCACGGCCCTTCCATGACACTGCAGAGCCAACCTTCTCTGAACTTCCTACCATCTGGAATGGGCTGGAGGACACGATCTTGATGGATTCTACACTACATTACTACGTTTGGTCCCTGGCAGGAAAGGCCAGGAGTTTGGGCTTTTGAGGATGAGAAACCAAAGTGGCAAGACCCTGAGCGTTGGTGCACGGTGGGGGAGCAGAAGGGAGGGTGCCTGCTGAGTAGTGGAGGTGGGGGAGGGGCGGGCCAGGCAGACACCACGCCCATTCTTCTTCGCACCCCACCCCCCTCCCTCAGGCAGCCTTGGGCCACCCAGCAAGGGCCGGGCTCCTTTCCCATTTTTGAAGGGGGTGGGGGAGGCAGCCTTTCGGCCAGGGCCTGCTGTTGCCCTGCAATGGTTGCCATGGAAACCACCACTTGAAAAGTTTGTGGCTGAGGTGGAGAGAGGGCTGTTTGCTACTCTCACTGGGCCCAGCCAAAGACCCAATTTTCTGACATAGATGAAAACTACCTCCCCTGTTCCAGGGGTGGCCATGGGGAGCATAGCAATGTCTCTGGAGTCCTGGGACCCCATGGTTCCAGGCCCACTTGCTTGAGATGATTAGTGTTGCAGCTCAGCTAGCTACCTTACCTGTGAAATGGGAGAGTAGCCCTTTCCCTGCCCGGAGGAAGGCACTGCCGGCCTAGAGCTTCCTGTTCCTCTGTGGTCCTGGTAGAAGGCAGAAGCACCAACAATCCCATGCTAGCCTGAGCCTCTCTTGGGTGCTACCAAACCACCCAAGGGTTGGAACAGCGAGCCAGAAAACTCTGGTTCCTGCTTGGGGCAAAGTCCAAACCAGACCGGCGCTGACCAGGTGTGAGCTCCTGGTTCCTCCAACCGCATCTGGGCCCTGCCTTCAATCACCTGGTGAGGAGAACAGTAATCCAGGCCCTTCCGGGTGCTCTGTGCAAAGGCCGGGAGTGGTACGGGACAGAAAGCTCTATGTGAGCAACAGCAGCCACCACACAAAGGCTGGGACCGAGGTGTGGAGGACCGTGTGGGGAGGAGGGTGGGTGAGGGCAGGTTAGGGCTGAGGAAGCCGGAAGCCGATGCTGATCTGTGACTGTGCTGCAAGGAGTTCTCCTTCTCTCTCCCCTACTGTTACTGAGAATACAGTGGGCCCTTTGCCCTGGGCAGATTCCCTGGCTGGCCCTGGAGCCCCTTGGCTGTGGATTTGCCACGCTGACCCAGCGTTCACTGCACTATCCCACGCCTGCCCAGCCCTGCAGCTTCTTGGTGTAGAATCACCCACCCGCAGCCCCCCCCCAGGCCTCTCCACCACCACGGCTGCTGTGCATCCTCCATCCATCAGCCCTGGGCTGGACTCAGAGGGCAGAAGGAGGGAGGGGACCCAGCAGCCTTGATCCGGGGTCCAAGCACATGCCTCCAGGTCTCTACCACGGACAGGAAACCACAGAATGGACACTCTGGTGGAAGCCGTTCCCCACACCGCACAGATGGGAAAGTGAAGTCCAGAGAAGGCTCACCTTGCTGGAGACCCTGGCTCAGAGCACACGCTTCGATTTAGAGTGACGATGACACCACATCATCGTTTGTTTCCAAGCCTGAATCCAACCCAGAATGGAGCTCCCGGGGACTAGGCCCAGATTTTGTTTCTTTTAACTGTCCCAGCAGGGAGCTCCTTGCCTGGTTCACGCTGAACACTGGGATGGGGGTCTGCTGCTGTTTAAAAACCCTGTCTGAACCCCAAGGCCTTCATTTTGGCAGTTACATCTGCAGCGACTCCCCACTAAACTGTTCAAGCTGGAATAAAACCTCCCTTTTCTCGGACGGTGCGCTTCCATATTTAGCAAATGTGTGGATGAGACTGAAGAGTCTGAGAAGAGGAACACAGCACGAACTGTCACAACGCGGACGGGACTTTGTCTGGGAACTATTTATAGGTTCAGATGCCAAAACAGAAGGGGAGACATTGGACAGATTTGCAAATTGCAAAGTGTCAGGGAAGACTAAATAAAGAGCTAGCAGACAGTGAGGTTTTCTGGAAGAAGGAAAAGGTAGAGGGGTGGGGAAGGAGCTGATGTGCAGAGGCTGGAGAGTGTGGGACAGCTATCGGCCCTGCTCTCTGCTCACACTGCAGAGATGGGGGGTGCCCTTGACTGTACCCCACATGTGAAAACACTCTGCTTTCTCTGGGGGAACGGGGGTGGGGGTGGGGCAGGCATCACCCTGATGGCAACAACAGCCCCTAGTGCCAGCAGAGGAGGTGCCATCAATTATGATCAGAAAACAAACCCATCTTCAACTTCAGGAGCTTACAAAGTGCCTCCCTCCCCAGGGTTTGGGAACTTTTATCCGAGGGCAAAAAGAAATTGATCACCACTTGTGGGAGCTGTGAGGCCCAGAGAAAGTGGATGGTTTGCTGAAGGTCACAGAGCGATGAAGTAATGATGCCAGCTTTCGAGCCTGAGTGATGCGTCATATACACCGTTTATACTTTCTTGTGGCCACACTATAAATAGCAAATGGAATTTAAAAGTAATTTTAATAATATATTTAGTAATTTTAATCATATATTTTATTTAGCCCAATTTATCCAAAATATTAGCATTTCAACATATCAATATAAAAATTGTTAATTATTATTTTATATCCTTTTTTTTCCCACCCTAAGTCTTTGAAATCTGGTGGATATTTTATACTTACAGTCCATCTGAATTCAGGCTCGCCACATTTCCAGGGCTCAGTAGCCACAGGATGGTGTAGCCCTAGAGCCACGGTTCTCAACCAAGGGTGATTTTGACCCCTGGAGAGCATTCGCAGTGTCTGTAAAGGTTTTTGGTTGCTGCAGTTGGGAGCAGGGGTGCTACCGGTATCTAGTGGGTGGGTACCAGGCTGCTGCTAAATATCTCCCAATGCACAGGGCAGACCCCATGACAAAGACTGATCTGACCCCAAACGCCATGAGTGCCGAGGCTAAGGTACCCTAGAGGAGAGCCAGCCTGTGCTCCTGGGACAATGGGCTACACCCCGGAGGAGCTGTGGATGCCAGCACCCGCTTTACTGCCCAGCACAGAGCAGGTGCCGACATCAGCGCCCAGAGGTGAGCTGAAGGGATGGAAGACAGCAAGGCCTTCAGGCCCACCCACAATCATGCTCCCAGCCTTGCAATCAGCAGACAACAAGAGCCACAAAATAGGTTGTGAAAACAAGAACAGGGGACCTGTCTCAGGGCAACTGACATTTCACTTGTTTCAAGATGCTGCTGAGCTGTCTGCTTGTGAACATCTACTTGCCCCAGCCTTCCAAGAAGTTCTGTGCTTACGAACGGATGCTGGAAAGAAAAACATTTCGCTTCCCTCCCATGCAACAGCTCTGGGTGCCTGAGACACCAGTTTCTCATATAAGTTTCAGTTCTGCACTAGATGTTTGTGGATTCGTATTTTTAAAATACAATGTTGGAGGAAATGTTTCTTCTCAAATTCTCAAGTTTCAGGGGGGCCATGTTCCCCGCTGCCTCATTCACCTTCCGGTGTTGGGAGTTACTTCTGAGCGCAGTTAAATCCTAACACCCTCATTGTGTCTTAGGGCCAGGCACCCTTATATTGAGTAAATGAATAAATGAAGGTCTTATGTAATTCTATAATTATTTAGTAGACATGATTCTTGCATCCCAAAGAAGAGAGACACTTCCCTAAGAGCAGATCCCTGTTTTCAACTCGAGAGCCAGTGTTAAGAACATGTGTTAACGCCTAGTGTTAAGAACACGTGCCGTGGAGCCAGACCGCCTGGCTTTAAACCCTAACTCTGCCACTTACTAATTTGTGACCTCAAGCAAGTCAACTAGCCTCTCTGTGCCTCAGTTTCTTGACCTGTAAAATGGGAATAATTAGTGTTCTGGTAATCTACTACTGCGTAACAAACTACTACTAAAATTTTGTGGCCTAAAATAATGATATTATTGTAGCTAATGATTTTATGGCCAGAAATTTGGGTAGGGCCAAGCGGCTTGACACTTCTGCTCCTCAAGGCTTTAGCTAGGGCACCTGGGGGCATTCAGCTGGGGCTGGTCTGGCAGGTCCACAATGCCTTCACTCACATGCCTGGTGCCTTGGCAGGAACCACGGGGAGGCTGGACTCAGCTGGGTCCCTTTCCCTCTTCATATGGGCTCAGAGGCCCCAGAGTCCAAGCAAAGGGTGTTAGTTCTCTTAGAAGCTGGATGTAGAACTGGCACAGTGTCACTTTGCAGGCTTCCCAGATTCAAGGGGAGAGGCAATAGACCCCACCCCTTGAAGGGAGGAGTGTCAAAGAATTTACAGCCATCGCTCATCTGCCATATAATTGTATTTATATCATTAGGATTGATTTGATAAGTTAATTTATATGAAGTGCTCCATTAGATTGCTGTCACTATTTTACTTCCTTAGTCTCTAGCACTATACCCTGCAAACGCTTGGGGCATCCAGCCAAGTCTCGATAAATATTTGGTGTCTTAAGCCAATAGAGACAGAGGCACATGGAAAACATTCTAGTTTGGGCTACATAGCAGGAGCTACTTGTACCAACCCCTGAGCTGTGTTCTACCAAGTAAGGATCCAACTGGGGCCCAAAAACAATGGTGTGAAAATTGAGTCCTGAAACAAACGTATAGCACTATTAACAAGGAATTAGTAATAGAAGGGTACATGGGGGAAAAATGCACCTATTGCAAACTATGGGCTATATTTAACAGCAATATTTTAATATTCTTTCACAAATAGTAACGAATATACCACACTAATACTAGGGGTCAATAACAGTGGAGGATAAGGGGTATGGGATATTTTGGCTTTTCTTTTTTCTTTTTATTTCTTTTTTAGGAGTAATGCAAATGTTCTAAAATTTATCATGGTGATGAATGCACAACCACGTGATGATACTGTGAGCCACTGAGTATCAGATGGATTGTAAGACATGTGAATACATCTAAATAAAATTGCATTTGAAAAAGAAAGGAGGGGGCGGGCCAGGGTGGCTCAGTGGCAGAGTTCTTGCCTGCCATGCCGGAGACCCAGGTTCGATTCCCAGTGCCTGCCCATGGGAAAAAACAAAAACAAAAACAAAAACAAAAAAGGAGGGAGCCCAGGGGGAAAAGCAGAACAAACACAAATCCAGCATATAGTCTACTTATGCCAAGCCCCTTGCCCCAGACCCCTCCTCAAGGGTCACCAAAAACCTGGCGAGGGAGGTTATCATTATATTATAGATAAGAAAACTTGAGTTCGCCCTAATTAAACTTATTGCTATATAATAAGTGACAAACCAGACTTCAAATCCAGGTCTGCCTGGTTGTCGGCTCTTTCTGCTATAGCTTTCACCACTGGCATTTCTTAAAGAAAAGCCTGGGAAATGCTCAACCACATCATTGCAATGGCTCCAGTGCTCTGGAACACTGAGCCAGTCAGGAAACCCTCAGGCTTCCACTAGAAAATACCTCCTGGTCTCAAATGCCATCCTGTGGTCTGTTGGCAGTTACGCATTATCCATCTGATTTTGCTGGGAATTTTGCTACACTTGGTCTATCACTCCTTGATTCCAATGTATTTCCTGTTTCTGCTAAGATACAACTTTTCACATAAAAAGCATAAAACACATGTATTATACTTTAATTCACAAAATGCAAAATGCCCACACATTTGCCATCTCCCCAAGGCTTGATGAGGTGGGCATTACAACAACCATATTTTAGATGAGGACATTGAGCAGTGGGGTGTGTGGCAAATGTTTAATAACCAGCTGATTTCCAGCATTTGCCAATTTCTATGATGTAAATACTCCCACCATGGCTGACTTCAAGCTGATAACGATGTGTCAGTGAAGGCAGAAATGGGAAGAGCCCTTGGGAGCGAACATAAAACACCTTGATACAATCTTAGCTAAGGCCTCAGATTCTGCAGGCAACTCTGAAGTTCTTGATACTAAAAAGATCCCTGCCTAAAAAAAGGAAATGATAAGGCACAAACAATGCAATGGCTATAAATGACTCGACTATTATCTGACCTACTTCCCTCTATGACATCCTCCACCTCCCCCCTGACTTGGAGAGTCAGTGGATGAGGAATAAGGGAGATAAGACAAGAAACAACTTGGCAAAAAAACCCTTTGGATGTGGAGTTGATGGACGTGGGTCCAATCTCAGGTCCATCCTTGGGTCTGATTTCCTTGTCTGCAGAATGGGGATCCTATCCCCTATAGGGTTGTGGAGAAGACAGAAGGGGTGATGCCTGTGAACCCCACACCCAGGGTCTGGCACCCAGAAAACCCAAATCTCTGGGTGCCAAAGGCTGGATAGAGATGTCACAGAAGGGAACTGGGTCTCACCTGGGTGGCCCTGTTCTCATAGGTGCCAAAGACAGCCCTGGGCTGGAAACAATGACTACATTAAAGGAACATTCCAGCTGGGGAAATTCCACTGGGACAAGTTCCCTAAAACTTTCCACTGTGAAAACCAAGACCTTGACAGCAGTAAATCCAACAAACCTAAATTAACAGGATTAAGACTGCAGATTAAAGCAGTGCAAAGTTACTCCCTGATCCTTAACAGATAAAGGCAGATGGACACAAAGAGCCATGGAAGACACAGGTCCATTTCTTTGGTACTTTCCAGAAGGTCTCACCTCCGAGTGTTTCCTTAAATAGTTTGGGCAGAAAGGAGAAGCTGGTGGGATAGGCACAATAACACACCTTCTGCAGAGGCCAGCTGGGCTGCCCAGACATTGAGCAACATGTATTCTCCTTGGCTGTGGTGAGGCCTTATGATCCGGGTGGGGTCAGGCAAATTAAGAACGGTACCTTCTCTCTGCATGGGGGTTTATCCTTCAAAGGCATTTTGTATCCATGTCTCACCAGGTGAGGTTGGGGTCCCTTCTCCCTCAAAGCCCAGAGACATTTAGTGACTTGCTTAAGGTCACACAGCAAGTTATTGGAGGACCCAGATTCACTCCTACCCACGGCTTTGCCACAAGCTCACAGTGGCCCTAACGCTGCTCACAACTTCCTTGTGGGCACTTCCAAAGCTGAGCAAATCTAGGAGGCAGTTCTCTGACTCTGTGCTCAGAGATGCTCAGAGGGAACAATGGACTTTCGCTTTCAGGAAAAAAATAAAAAAGAAAAAAACCTAAAGCTAAGTCCTCTATAAAGGGTGGTCTCAAGACAAACTGGAACTCCTCAGTGATGCTGCAAGAACAATAGAGCACTTTGTTTCTCCCACTCCTGCCCAGTTCACACAGCCACCCAAGTGAACAGCCGATCCGGCACCAAGATGGTTTCCTCCCCGTTTCCCCCGGGAGGCAGCATGATGATGTTAGTGCCTTACGACACTGCTGAGTGCCTCCCAGCCAGCTCTGCTGCGGGCCGTTTGCGTGCATTCACCCATCAATCCTCCCAACGCTTGCCCTCCAGATGTTCTCATTTTACAGATGAGGAAACCGAAGCACAGAGAAGTTAAGTAACTTGTCCGAGGTCACACGGGGACACAGAGAGAATAAAAACCTAGCGCTGTCAGCTTTCCAAAGCTCCTGCTCATTCTCCATGATGCAGTACTGCCTCCCTGTGGAAACGCCAAGAGGTCACCTGCTCCAGACAACCCCTACTTTAATAACAATCACTCCTGATCATTTTTAGAGCTTAACACCTTTCGAGTCAAACAGAGGTTCAATCTCATCTGAGGATAATGACTCAGCTGGTACAAGGGTCAAATACAAGGACACCAATGGGAACTTCCCATGTGGAACTCAAAGGCATTCTGAGTGACGCTCTGGCCTGCCCATACAGGCAGCTCTCTACTGCTCAGGAGGACTCACTTGGAATTTCTCCCCCAGCTGGCTTAAAAGGTGTCCCCAGCCCCGTGGTGACAACCGACAGCACCGATCAGCACAGGATCACTTTCATTTGCCCCTGAGTTGGGTTCCTGTCCTTGGGTACAAAGCTATCTATCCAACTTCAACCACCTGGCCTAAAATCATATACCTGAGAGTGGAAGATTGCCGTTAGGTGAGGCGAAATCCTACCTGAGCCAGACCAGCTGGCCTCTCTCCACCCGGGGTCAGCCCAGGCAATAAGGAAGAAGCCAGGAGGAAAGTGGGACTGGTCCAGGAAATGCAGCGCAGACCCTGCGTCTGGGAAGCTGGCTCCCTGCATGGGCCAGCTGCGCTGTCTCTCACCACTCCTGTTTAAGGACAGGGCCAACTGTTTCCTTTTTTTCTTTTTTTTTCTTTTAGTAGGCAGCAGAAAAGCATGGCTGTTGCACTGCCGTCAACTTCAAGCGTGCAGGTTAAGGACAAGGCAGCTCTAGGAGGGTTGTTAATCCCAACCATTTAGGGGCAGGGAGGGCTGCAGCCCCAGAAACCGGCTTGGCCTCTGTCGACCCCATGCCTTGCTCTTTTATCCCCTACCCCAATGTCTCTTCTGCTGGTTCTCTGCCCCTCCCCTTCAAATCTGGCCTCTGAGGGACTTCAATAAGGCCAAGTGGTGACTCAGACGCCAAAAAACTCTCTTGTCACCTTCATGCAGCAGAGAGGATTGGGATATGGTAGCTGGTAGTGTTTGTCCAAAATAGTCACTACCCTGCCCTTGCAAGAGGGGAATACTTCCCTTCTGTGGTGGCTTAGAGCTATGGACCCCCCCAAAACCATGTTCTTAAAAGTACTACATGCCTGTGGGTGTGAACCCACTCTAAGTAAGACCTTTTGATGAGGTTACATCAGTTAAGGTATGGCCTTGGATGGGTCTTAATCCTCCTACTGGAGTCTTTTATAAGCAGAAAGAAATTCAGACACACAGAGAGAAAGCCACGGAGGGAGCAGCCAGAAGCTGAAAGTCAAAGGAACCCAGAAGAGAAAGGGGAGCCCAGGAGAGGCCGCCATGTGCATTGCCATGTGAGACACGAGTCCAGGACCCAGGAGTGCCCACAGCCAGCTCCAGAACGCCAGTCTTCAGGAAGAAAGCACTGCCTGATGATGCTGTGATGGGGACTTCTCCCAGCCTCAACGCCGTGAGCCAGTGAGTTCCCATTGTTTAAGTCAACCACTGCATGGTATTTGCTTAAGCAACGAGGAGACAAAAACATGATTCCATGGGGCAGGCCTGGCGGTGCAACCTGCTTGGGCCAATGTGAGGGGAGGCATCACCTGCTACCTCTGGGCAGAACATTTGGAGCCATTTAGGAATTTGGAACCTCTCCCATTCCCCCCTGCCCCACGATGGGGGCTGCTTTTCAGCCTGGACTTCAGACTGAAGGAATTTCTGAAAAGCGCCTCCGCTGGCCCACAACATGAGCGAGAAATATGCCTTTGTTGCGGCAAGTCACTGAAGTTCAAGGTTGCTCACTGCAGCAGTGAAACCAGCCTAAGCGAACTGATTCAGGGCTTTGCAAAGAAACTCTTAAGAAGCAACTAGAGGAGATTCCAAGCCCACAGAAGCAAGGAAGTGGTCCAAGTGAGTCTGTCTTGGTCAAAGCAAACCTAGTAGGAGAAAAAGGGTCACTCTCTACTGGGGCCGTCCCTGGTCTCCTTTCCTTGCCTCAGTTTTGAGGGGAATCCCAACAAAAGTCCCCATACCAGGGCCTAGGCCTTTCCCTTGCTCACTTCCTCCTCTGGCCACCCCTGCTGCAGCCACCACAGCCTGGGGAGGACCCAGGAACTCTCTGCCCTCAGGGAGGTTGGCAGACTCCCTCCTCCCCTCACAGGCTTGTCTGGAATATACCGAGAACCTGGGAACCCCGGGTCTAGGCTCATTCTACTCCTCCTTCTGGCTTAATCCTGTAGGAGGGTGACCTATAATACAGGAATAATAATGGCAACAAGTAGTTACATAATACCTTACTATGCTCCACGTATCATCCTAAGCACTTTAGTAACTCTCCCAGCATCCCACGAGGGAGGTGCCAATGTTGTCCTCACGTTACAGACGAGGAAACTGAGGCCCAGCAAGGTTAAGCAACTTGTCCAAGGTCAGATGAGTAGTGAAAGGCAGAGCTGGGATTCAAACACAGACTGTGCAGTTCTCATGTCCGTGCTTGATTACTGTCTAAGGCAGAAGGTACCAAACAGGAAGAGAGGACAAGAAGACAGGAGCCATGAATCAATGCAACAAAGAAACACTTTATCTGCTGCTGTCCGAGTCTGCCCTGGTGGCAAACCTCAGGGATCTCGGGTTTGGGGACCAGTAGAGTGATATAAGGAAAGAACAAGCACAAACAAAACAAACAAAAAACAAACTAAATAAAGAAAGAGCAAATAAAATACATATGAACTTATTATTGTTGACATCTGTGTATTAACGGTGAAGGGGCAAGAATAAAAATTAGAAGAGTTCCATTACATGAAGAGTTTTTGAGATTCTGACTGTCTTTTTTTTTTTTTTGGCAGAGGTGAGCATTAAATTGTTGAAGGTTTAAAAGTTGAAATGTGCACATTATATGAATCCAGGGAAGGAGGCTGCCTCTGTCCTGGTTTGTTCCTTGGGCTCCTATTGGAAATGAGACATAAAAGCAGGTTTGCCATCCCGCATCCGTAGGGTAGGCCTGGCGAATCTTCCTGACCAAGTTCCAATAGGCCAGGGCAGCCGGGGGTATGACTGGTTTGGAAAGACCTAGAAGAGATTACCACGGGGGCAAAGGTATCCATCTGAAGGAAGAAAACAGGATTTCCAGACCCTCTGTTGTTCCCACACAACTCCCATTTCCTTCAAGAAGACTCTCCCATTACATTGCCCATGGAAAATGCTCCACCCTCGGATTTCTAGAGCACACGTGAGTGCCACCTGCTCAACACATCACTATAGCCTACTTTCAGCTACTGTTCCCAAGGCTGGTTTTGAAATTCACGGGTACAGTTGATTCCTGGGTTTCTAAAGGAGTGTAGAGAACTTGTATCTGGGCAACCAAGTCCCCGAAAGCCTGGTGACTCTCAATAAGGGGCAAAACTACAGCCAAGCGATGTCCATGAGCAGAAAGGATAATGGTTGATTCTATCTCAGCGGGCTACACCCAGGGACTGTGTAGCTCCAGAGGAGAAAGGACCCTGTGTCCCTGGAGAGCAGTAGGCACCCCAAACAACACCTCCTTGCAGTCATCTGAGGGTATTACTTATTTGGTGTGGGAAAGCTGTAACTCTTCCTCCCCCTTTGGTTCCATGTCCCTCTACTTTCTTCCCCATGGGCTCTATGGGATGGGGAAGTTACTAGTTTGCAACCTTCTCCCACACCCCATTTCCTATCCCCTTTAACCTGTGAGCAGACTCCTAGGGGTTCCCCTAAATCTAGGGCCTCTGCTTCTTCCTGGGCACATAGTGGGACCAGAGTTTCCGAGTCTTCCTTATAGTTAAGCCAGTTAGGTGTGGCCAAGTTCCAACCAATGGAAGCTGACCACGAGTGACACACCACGTGGGGGCCTGGCAGTGAGACTTGCCCCCAGCCTCCTCCATGCTCTTTCTCATTTCCAGCCTGTTGGGTTGGAGTTGGCCATGGCAACCTGGAGGCTGCTTGTTGAAGGTGACAGGGCCTCTGTCAGCATCTATCACCCGGAGGGATCCTTTCCCACTAGCCAGGAAATTTGTACATGAGTGGGAAATAAGCTTATGGGTTTAAGCCATTATGCTTTTTGTTGTTGCAGTATCTAGCCAATATTCCCAGCTCCCGTGTTCTCCATGCATTACGCACTATCCTCTATTTTCACCTGTTCACTGTCTCTCTATACCTGAGCAAAAGCACCTAAAGGCAGGGAGTGTGATTTGTTCCTGCTGCATCCCCAATGGTACAGCAGCATCTGGCATAGGGCAGACGTGTGATAACTGGAACAAATGAATGAATGACTGATTGTGTTTTACCCATTCTATGTGAGTCTGGATCTCTATAGAGAGGTCCCCTTATTTTGGTTTCACTTTCTCATCCGCTTCTGAGGCTAGAAGAGTAGCCTTTAATCAAACAAATGCATCACCCTTGAGGACCCAGCCTGCATGATCCCTCCTCTCTGACACCCCCTGAGGCAGCCCCCCCCACAATGACCTGCAAGCTCTGTGCCCCTCAGCAAGGCGCTCTCTGCAGCAAACCTGTCACCCTGCACAGCGCATGTTCATGTCTTTGTCTCTCCAGCCCCGCCATGTCCCCACCTCCTGCTAGAGCAGGAGAACCTTGAGGCCAGAAAGTCTGTCTCAGTCATCTTGGCATCCTTCCAGTGTCTGCCAAAATGTGTCTTGAGGGACAAGCACTCCAGAATATTTCATGACTCTTCTTCTTCTGCGGCTCCCAAGGGTAACAAGTTTCTTGCAACCCCCTGGATCCATTTACAAGAGGATCTAAGCAGGGGCTTGGAGTATCCCACAGTGTCTTCTAACCAGACAAACCCACCCCTGACTGGGGGACCCCACACCTGCTCCTGGCCGCCCTGTGCACAGGGAGTATTTGCCTTTCAAAGAACTTGCCTACTTGGCTCTCACAAAGGCCCCGTGACAGAGGCAGGACAGTGATAAGTCCTCAAGTCCGTTTGATAGTCGGGGATACTGAGGCTCAGGGAGGTGAAACGACTCGTCCAAGATCAAGTTTGAGTGTGTGCTGAGCTGGCACTAGGACCCAGGTGCTCGGAGAGCCTCCTCCTTTTCTTCCCTCTTCTCAGCCTCCCTGTTATGCTTAGTGAGAAACTACAATTGACATCGCAATAAAGCAAGGTCTAAATAAACATGGTCAAATAACTTCAGCGGATGGCAAGACTTTTTCCCCCTTCTATTTTTACACACCTCTGGTTCTGACTGGAGTGTCTGTGGTTAGATGGTGCAGCAGATGCTGCTGCCGTGTGGTTGGAGACCAGAACAGGGGAGACAGGCGGCACTTACTCGATTTTTCTTCTTTAATGGTGTATTCAAGCACCTCGGATGAGCTCTCGTTCAGGGAGGGAAAGTGGACACAGAGCACCAGTCGCTTCAAGCTGCTGTCTCGGCAGACCAGGAACGTCTGCAATGGAAGGAAGGGAGGAGCGGTCACTCCGCGCAAGATTTGAGAGGCGAGTAGAAGGACGCCTTGAGATGGAAGTCACCTGGAATGTTCCAGAAACAAGGAGTCTGTGTGGGATGGTCAAGGATCCCTTGGGAGAGCTGGGGGCTGCCGCCACAGCAGTGCATCACCTAACCCACATCACCCTGTTCCTTGAGTTTCAATTTCTCATTGGCCCACTGGGGAGTTTCAACTCAATCTTTGTTTCCTAAAGAGCATTTATAGACACAGAGTCGGCCTGGCAGGGGGGTGAGTGTGGGCTGGGAAGTGTTTAAAATGCAGATCCCCGTACCCCACCCCTGAGATGCTGGTTCTGGAGGCAGGGGCCCAGAATCAGCATTTAAACAAGCTCGCCAGCTGCCTCCAACGTGGGTGGTCCAGGGTCCATACTTAGTAAAGCTGAGGTGGGGAAAAGCACGGGGAGTCAGGGTGAATTTCCACTAATACCCCAGCACCTACTCTCTGGGGGAGCCTGTTGGAAACAATTATACAGATTAGTCAATTCATAGTTTATATCTGGCCCTCAAAAATAAAAATAACTAATACTTAACATAGAGCTTTCTCGATGACAGGAAATGTTCTGAATGATCTACATTTATTAGCTCACTTCACCCTTTCAATAACTCCATGATGTGAGTTTTGTTATTATCCCCATTTCACAGGTAAAGAAACTGAGGCACTCTGGGTCATCCTAGGACCCATCTCCTAGGAGAGGTGTGATGATGGACTGAGTTAATACCTGTAAAGGCTGGGCCCACAGAACACACCTGGGAGGGTCAGCTCAGCCAGAATCTTCCAGCTGTAAGGGCAGAGCCTAGACTCTACCCCTAGAGGCTGGTGGCCACACCTCTGGGCTCCATGCCAGGCTGCCCCCCCATGGGGACCCTACTTCCTGCCCATGAGCTTTTCTTCCCCCAAATGATACCTTTGCGGCCTGAGGATGTATCTGGGCTCTAGTATCAAAATTAACCAAAGCTGGTGTATTTATAGGCACTTCACTTCTACTACTTCTGCTCCAGTGAGAGAGGCTGTAACATACCCACCGCAGCCCCCTGGCAATCAAGGGGAGGGGAATCTCTGCTTCCTTTCACAAACTCTGTTGTCTTAAAATGGCCTTTTTCGTTTTGGCTGGCCCCAGCCACGTTCAACACTCCTTCCCTGGAGACCCCATCTCCAGGAGTCTCCCCAGCCTCCTGGGCATCGCAGCCAGGGAAGGGGGTGTCCTTCAGCTGGGGCAAGGGCACCCCTATCCTGAGAAGGGACTTAGTCACAGTGTCTCCTCCCTACCGGTGCTGTGCCCCACCCCAACTCCCCTGGCCCTGGGGTCTGAGCCTCCCCGATTCTGGGCTAGAATCTGGAAGAGATGAGACCAGGAGTCTGGCCAAAGTTGTTGGGGGCAGGTTGGGGCGGAGGGCCAGTGGGGCCATCACAAAGAACATGGCCCCAAGCGTGAGGCCCTAAGAGCACCGGGGAGGCCCGTCCTCCTTCTACACACCAAAGCACACCCTGTCCTACCAGAGCTGCTCCTTATTCTGCTGCCACTGCTGTTGATTACTAGTGTTATTGTCCTGCCATTGCTATATTATCATAATTGCCAAGAGCACACTGACTATAAGAATACACTATTCTTAACCAACAGCACTAACACGGATCGCCTCCCTAGTCAGCACCAAGCCCTCACACCAGTGCACTGGATTCCACGATCTCATTTAGTTCTCCTACTAAACCTGTGAGGGGGTACTATTCTTATCCCCATTTTACAGATGAGGAAATTGAGGCAGAGAAGCACTAATGCACAAGATCATGGGTTATTAAGTGCTGGAGCTGGGATTTAAGCTCAGATTTTCTGACTCTGGGTCCTGGACACTCAACTACCTCTGTACCTGCCCTACAGAGGGTGGGCCCTTTGCATTAAGATTCTGCTCTCCGGGAATGCACGTTCCTTCAGGAGCAGCAGCACAATGACTCTATTAGTCATTGACCATGGTCAGAAATGAGTTTTACCAGACCCCTCTCCTAGGGCAGGGCAGGGTATGGAAAGCAGGAGAACCGGAACAGAGGAAGATGGGAGGGGATGTTTTGGGGGGGGAGGATGCTTCTGGTAAGTGCCCTGCAGCCTGGAAGTTTTCGGCCCCACCAAGAGGACCCAGCAGGAGCCTGGCTCCCTTCTAGATACTTCCGTCTGCCCTTGCCCTTTGCTCAGAGATGGCATCTCAGCTCCTGCCACAGCCCTGCCTTACTTTGAGCTGCAACATCATTGAACTGAAGTCTCAACCTGAATCTGAAATAACCCCAGGGACATGCTGAATTTCCAAGAAAAGCAGTCACTCTACCTCTCTCGCTGAGGGTCAAAGTTGACTAGCTCCTTTGTCCACCAGACCCAGAGCAAACAGCAGTGTATGAGGGAATATGACACATGATATGAGAGTGCGTGAGTTTGTGTGAGTGTGTGATTGGGTAAGTGTGTGTGGATGTGTGAGTGTGTATGTGAGTGTGCATGTGTGAGCGTGAAAGTGTGTGTGTATGTGTCTGATGGGAGCTCTGGGGTATCAGTGGTGCTCCTGAGAAGGCTGACAAAGTAAACTCTGACTCTTGACCCTGTTTCCAGGGCAGGAGCTGAGGCTAATGCCCTCCTGAACTGACCCCAAACCAGGGTGCCTGTTTCTGCAGGGAAAGCATTCCTGGTCCTGGAGTAGGTGTGGGAGAGCACCTGCCCAGCTCCCTCTGAGAAGCAGATGCACATAGCTGAGCTGGCCTGGCCCCTCATGGGAGCATTAGGGACTGCACAGGAAGGGCAGTATTTTCCAAGCTGTGACCTATGAGTGCAACTGCCACCAACAATTTTTTTTTTCAAAATAATAGAAGAGAATAAAACGGAAGACTTTTGCTTGTAATAAGGATGGACTTTTTATTAGAGAAAGAGAGAGAGATAATATGAGTCCAGGGTCACAACACAACATGTACTTCTTACTCCACTGACAGTGACCTCTCCCCTTAGCTTTTATCCCCCTCCAGTCTCTCCCCAGGGTGACTGACGCCATGAATCATGGGTCCCAACCTCAACTGGGACCTCCCTCCATGTCACCCTACAATCTACTCAGCTCTCTCACCCCCAGAATACAATACTTATAGACTTCTCCGCTCCACTCAGACATTCATCCTGTTCTCCACCCTTCACGTTCCACAGAGAGAAAGAAGATAGGAGCCCTTGGATGGGAATTCCTCCAACTGGGCAGAAAATCACAATACACATTTCTCCTAGGGCTCCCAAAGAACCCACACAACCACCTCTTCCCCACAGGGACCAGCTCTGCAGCTCCGAGTAGCTAGCTATTCCCTGAGCCTCTGTGCTTTGACCTGTAAGTGGGAATAAGAACACCTACCAGCACCTGGAAAGAACAAACAAAACAATAAAACCAAAGTCCTGCCTCTCAATATTGAAAAAATTAATTGAGAAATTAATTAATGAGGCTAAATGGGTCTCTGCAGATATACACTAAGAATTAATTCTCTACTTGCCCCACCCCATGGTTGGTTTGTAGGCGTGGTAACATAGGTGTATGTAAAATAAAATGTCATTTTCATCGTTAAGTGTGCAATGCAACTGCATATATTACATTCACAGTGATGTGTTGCCATCCATGACCAAAACATTTTTTATCACCTAAAACTCGGTACTCATTAAGCAATAATTCCCCATTCCCTCCCCCAGGTCTCTGGTAACCTTTAATCTACTTTCTCTCCCCCTGAATTTGCTTATTCGAGATATTTTATACAAGTGGAATCATACAATATGTGTCCTTTCGTGTCCGGCTCATTTCACTTTGTGTCATGTTTTCAAGGTTCATCCGTGGCTGGGTTTTTGTCCCTCAGTCTCCCAGGCTCAGCTTCCATATAGGACTGGGGACCAGTCCACTACATGTACTAATAGTGAAAATGAACGAGAAGGGATTTCCTCGACAGCAGTTGGAGGGACAAAATTTACAAATCCAGGGCAAGAAAAGCCAAGTGCAAGACGATAAACCAAAGAGAGAATGGGTCTGTTCACACTGTGGAATCGGTAGTTCAAATAGTCACTTGGGCCACCTTCTCACGGTGGCCCTGGAAGGTAGGTCTGTCTCTACTCCCTTAGGCTCTGCGGCACTGAGACGCTCAATAAGCCTGGGCTCACCCAGACAGGACAAGCAGGGGCAGGGCCCCACTCAGGCATGACCACCACAGGGCCTGGCATCTGGCTAGTCTCTTGCCACCTTGCCCAATGTTGTCAACTCAGTGGGGGACGGGGGTGTCCACAGGAGTGGAAAGTCCCCCAGGTGGGACTCAGTCAGGTTCCCAGTTATCAATGCCCAATACTAACCCTTCCCACCTGGCCATACAGCTCTCACATGGTATTTTCATTTTGCCTTAGCCAAGTCACTGGGGCTGGTTATCTGAAAACCATAGTCAGGTGCTGGCAAGGGGTAGGGGAGCGGGGTTTGGGGACAGATGAGGCAGAGCTACTGGGGGCGATGGGGAGGGATGTCCTAGTGTGGTCTGGCCAGGAGAGTCCTCTGATCCTTCCTACCCCGTGGGTGGTGGGCCAGGGTGGCACTGATGGATACCCACTGTGGGCAGAGGCTGGGTCAGTGGCTGCTTGGCCACCGCCACTGGAAGGAGATGGCTGGCACTGGGTGCCTCTCTGGGGGGATTTAGCTGCTCAGCTAGTCACAGGGCCCCTTCTACAGATGGTGCCTCAAAAATGGTGTCGTTGTGTGGCAAACTGCATGAACATTCTGGATTATGGTCCCGTGCCTAAGGGTTCAGCTAAGTCAGTGCCAGGCAGAAGACCACCTTTGTGAGCTGTTTGCAACCCCCACCCCGACCCTCACTGGGTGTGCGCTGATCACACTCTGAGGTTTTGCCCACTGTGGTGCTGCAGGCAAGTACAGAGGAGGTTCAAGAGCCATCCAGAGCTCTTTTTGCTTCCTCCAAGCCCCTCTGACTTCTCTTTCTGCCCCCTGTGGCCAGCTGTTTGGATCTGCAGTAGAACATGAATCTCAGCTCTGCTACTCACTAGCTGTGGGCTCACGGGCAAGTTACTTTCACCTCCCTGGCTCCCACTATCTTTATCTGAACATGAGAATAATAACATCCATCTCTCAGGGTGGTTGTGAGAACTGCTGATAGGTAAAATGCCTAGCACAGAGTACGCACTTAATAAAAAATAATACGGATACCGATAGACTGCAACCATTTACTGAACACTTAATTACACATTAAGATTTTAACACATCTCATTTTAATCATAAATGATCATTATTAATATGATTATTATGCATATCTTCTTGCTTGCATCTGGACTAAACAAAGAGATGGGGGGAGGGTGGGGGAAGGACTCAAAGACCATAGGCCTAGGTGTTAGATGAAAACACGGTCACATATTTTTTTCAGCTCCTTCCATTGGGAGGTGGAGTCTATTTCCTTACTCTCTGAGGGGTGACTTTGGGACTTGCGTTACCCAAAAGAATGCAACAGAAGTGACACTGCGGGAGTTCTGAGCTTAGGCCGCAAGGGCCATGTCAGCTTCCATGCTTGGCCTTTTGGATCTCAGCTGCCATGTGGAGAAGCCATGTGACCCAGCCAGCAGTCAGCACCAACAACTAGACATGTAAGCGAGGCCATCTGAGACCACCTGGCTCCAGTCGAGCCTCCAGATGGCTGCAGCTGCAAGACTGAGGCCAGGAGAGACCACAGTAGAAGAGCTGCTTAGCTGAACCTAGTCCAAGCTGCTGAACACTGAGTCATGAGCAAACAAAATGGTGAATGTTTTAGCCACTGAGCTTTGGGGTACAACAATAGCTAACGGTATAGCCTGTCAGCACAGGAGACGTTAAATTTGGCAGACTTTAAACTGTGCTCCCTAAGTGTCTGTCACACTAAGGAAAGGGAAATGATTTAGTCTGGTAATTTGCAAATTGCTTTGTGATTTTTAGCAGTATCTTCAGCCAACTTTTTGTGCAAAGAAAAATCCTAATATATAAAAGAGACACGAATAAAGGAATCCAGTGATACAGACATGGGAGCTCATCTTCTGGGTATCCCCCACCTCTCTCCCTTCTACGAGGCACTACTGAGGTATCTGTAAGCTTGGTAGGGCAGTTTGAAACCAGCAATATAGCCCAGCCCCTTAGTCAACAGTCAAAGAAACCAAGACTCAGAGGAGTGAAAAGACACTGTTTCTTAGTGGCAGAGCCAGGACAAGAATGCAAGACCTTTGGGCCAGGGTTCTAATCACTATAGTATATGACCTCTGACCTGACTGACCCACCAAGTGTTAATTGAACTCTATACTGGGCACCAGCCTTTCTCAACAACTCTCTCCATAAAGCAAATAATAGTATACTCACTGTACAGATGAGAACAGTGGGGGAAGAGAATTGGTAAAGAAGCAGGAAAGTGGGCATTCAAGAGGAAGGCCCAGGGTATCAGGTCTTGGGGTCATCTGGTGTAAGACTTACATGCATAGGCTCTGGACCCAGATTCTCCAAATTCAGTCCTCAATTGGCCACTCCTGGCTCTGACTTCACTGGGGCTGTTGCTTCTTTTGCAGAATGGCATTATAGTGTTTGCCTGTGGCAATCCCAATGAGTTAGCGCTCCAAGAACTAGTCACCCTCTCCTTCCTTATTTGACCTGAGTGGCAATAAAAGTGGTTGCCTCAGGAGATGCATAATGTTTACCCAAAGTAAATCATGGCTCTACTGCTCCCCTTTGCCGGTCACTCCTTGTGGTGGTTTGAAGCTGTATGGATCCTAGAAAAACGAGACGTTCTTAAATCAAATCCATTCCAATGGGTGCAAACCCATTGTAAGTAAGATCTTTTGATGAGGCTACTTCAGTTAAGGTGTGACCCACCTCATTGAGGATGGAACTTTAACCTATTTCCAAAGTCCTTTACAAACAGAATGAATACAGCAAGAGAGAGAGAAAGCCAAAGAGAGACAGAGACAGATAGCACAAGCCATGGAGGCAAGAAGCTGAAATCACTGAAACCTGAAAGAGGAAGGAAGAGATCGGTGGATGCTGCCATGTGCCTTGCCACATGACAGAGGAGCCAAGGATTGCCAGCAGGCAGTCTTCACAAAGAAAGCATTGCCTTGATGATGCCTTGATGTAGATACTTTCTCAGCCTCAAAATGGTAAACTAATAAATTCCCATTCCATGAACCTACTTTAAGTGGCCTGGAAAACTAAAACACTCCTGTTCTCAGCCTCCCTCACAGCTAGGGTTGGCCAAGGAGGCATCTGGAAAAATATGTCTTTTCAGGGAAGACAAAGCCTAGGAGAAGAAAGCCATTTGCCTATCACTTCCTGCAGATGAATGGATGAGCTGTCTGGAGCTACAGGTGCCATTTGCAGCCATGAGATGACAAACCTGAGAATCAAAAGCCAACGCTTTGAAGATAGGGGGAAAGAAAGATGAAAAGAACCTGGGTCCTGACAACATACCTCAGCTACTAAACCAGCTCTGGACACCAACCTCTAGACTTCTCATTAGGTAAGTAATAGCATCCTTAGGGTTGACACTACGACGGACCAGGCTTGTTGTTACTTGAAGCTGAAAGCATTCTCAGCTGACAGTGCAGTGCCTCAAAGGACTGAAATAATTGCTTGGTGACTTCAGTAGAGTGCCTGCTATGGGTAAGCACTCGTTTGCATGGCTTTCCTTTGCCAGTCCCCTTCCCAGCCCAGAGGACAAAGGGCACATTGCCCCCAGTGTACAGAGGTAGCATTTCCATGAATTGGAAAGGCAGCATGGCGGGATGCGAAGCATCCTGGGCAAGGAAAGGCATCCTGAATAGCAGCTCCAGACTTTAGCCCTGAATGAGGACAAGCCCAGTGTGAGCAGTGAGGAGACAGAAGGTGACAAGTGCAGATGTTGGGGCCTTCTTTGTCTACTTCCAGAAGTAGACTTCTGAGTTGGCCTCAGGGTATTACAGATGGTAGAAGTTCACCATCAGGCCCATGGTGGAGCCTCCATTGGTTACTGCCACTAAAAACCATTACCTGATTAGCCAGGTCCCCAGGAAAACTGGCTGTGTCCCAATGCTCTTACTCAGCCCCTCTCCTCTATAGAAGATAACAAGCATCATCTGGTGTCCTGCTGAGCTGATATCTGAGTCAGCCCATTTCTTCTGGTCTCACCCGTCCCCTGCCACCCTCCCCCTGACACACACCTTTTGCTAGCTCCCCCTTAGGAATGCTCAGCAAACAGAATCCTCTTTTCCTTATTGTACAAACTTCTGAGTGCTATGTCCACTTTGAGGATCCTATAATCTTTGAAGAACTAGGGGCCCTTTAAAATATCTCCTTACTTTAAAAGAACAGGGGTGAGAACACTGGGCTGGGGGTCAGGATACCCAGTTTCCTGTCCTAGTTCTGGCATTGGTTTGGTTGGAGTCTTCAGAAAGTTACTTCCCTTCTGTGTGGGCTTTGCTGTAGTGAGGGAGGTGGGCCGAATTTAGAAAGGAAGAATCTTTCTTTCTAAAGATATTCTTCTAGCATCAGTGCCCATGGGGTCTTTCCCAGCCCCCAATTATTGTAATCCAGAAAGTTGATGTGGCTGCCTTGGGATCCTTTCCCTGTCTACCTCCAGCCAGCATGGGTTGCTGAAAAACCACCTGATTTCAGTAACAGCTGGGACAGAACGTGCTTAGGAAAAGAATTGTGCAGCCACTGCTGCCCTCCTCCCCTCCGAATAAAAATCCAAAGCTAATTACACATACATGGTTTTGTTTTTGCTATCCTAGCATCCCTGAAGATTGCCCACCAGCCCTCTGCAGATACCAGCTGTGTGACATCAGACTAGTGAGCTGATGCCCTGTGCCTCCATTTCCTCTGTCACAGGGACACAAACGATACTACCCCATAGAAATTGCTGTGAGGACAAATAAAGACATGCAAATAACAACTGTGTGTAAATTCTTTTAATCAGAGCATGAGCCTAGGGCTTTGCTTCTGCTTGAAAATACAAACACTCGCTGGGAGGAGAGGGAGTCATGGTGGAGGGCAGGGAAGGCAACAGACGGCTAGCCTGCTCCAGTTCTGCTTCCCTAGGGCTGATCCAGTCCATGGAGCTGCTTTTTGAGCTGTGTCATCTCAGCAGGGAAAGCTGGTCCCTTCAGAAACTACTGAGGGATGTGCATGATTGCCGGGGTGGGGGCTAGGGATGCTGGAACACCGAGGGAGTGAACCCCAGCTGTTATTTTCTACCCAGTTTCAGCATCTGTTCTGAAGCCCTCAGACATTTTAAAACTTTTAGTGGGGAGGAATAAGACAACAGACTTAGTTTTCTGGAGGACAACAGTCTCCCAGCCTCCTTTCCTCTAGCCCCTGCCAGCCCATCCCTCTAAGAGGCACCCGCAGACTCCCCAGCTGGCCCTGGGCACTGAGGTGGGTCCCAGGAGGCCCCTCCCTGGCCTGCAGGCCTCACCTGGGCCCTGGCAGGACACTATGGGGCCCTTCGACTTCCACAGCCATCCACCCCGATGGCAGGGCAGCTGCGGCCATGGGAGATTGGGACTTTGCTGGAGACTCCATAAGTTCCAGTAACTCCAATGTCAGGGATAACATCCAGCTTGAGGGATATCACCCAGTCCAAGGTGAAGGAATCCACTAACTGGCTGAGCCCTCTATGAGCAGGGGCTATTCCTAGGATACAGAGAAGCTCTAATGCACCATTCCAAGTTGAGGAGGGCACACTGCACATCAGGTGAAATGTACGATTCCAAGTGTCAAATAAATAGTGTGTGTACAGTATGGTACACAACCCAGCCAGATCTCCTGGGTTCAAAGATGGCCTCTGCCACTTACTTGCTGCATGCCTTAGGGGATGAAGCCCTCAATTTCTTTGTACATCAGTTTCCTCATCTGAAAACGGGCATAAAAATAATACATCCTAGGGCCACTGTGAGGATGAACTGGGCTAATTCACATGAAGGACTTAGAAGAGAGTTTGTTATATAGTAAATACTTAGCAAATGCTAGCTGTGAATCTGCACAGAAAATGACTGGAAAGACACCCTAAACCTCTTGCAAAAATGATTTCTGGGGAGTGACTTAGGCTAAAATAGATGGAAAAGATCCTAATAAGGTACTTTGTTTCTGCTTTATTCTTTTCTGTTCAGCTTGGTTGTTTTTTTACAATGAACATATATGTATGTCATTTTTATAATTTAACAAATTAAATGTTCTTTAAAAGAAAATACTATGTAAGAGAAAATGCATAGGGAAGGGGTTGGAAAGCAGCATTGAGTTCTGATTCATATTTCATTATACATGCACATGTATGTATATATGCACACACACACACACACACATATATATACTCTCCCGTGTAACCTGTATAATACCCAATTTTCAGAGGCTCAGAAGATGTAAGCCACTTGCTCAACTCACGGAGCCCGACTCCAAAAAGCCTTTTGGCTCCATTGCATGGCCCCTTATTTTCTTATATAAAACAAGGGTGGAAAACAACTTCTTAGGCCCCTCTGGCTCTAATACTCTCTAGTCCCCAATGGCCTTGCTGAGCTCCCAAAGTCAGTGCTGGCCAGCACAGGGACTTCCTGGCCGGGCCAGCCCTGCCTCTCACATGCCCAGATGCCCAGTAAGCCCATCCCAGCTACAAATCCCCACCCTCCCCATCCCCACCCCCTAGCTGGAACACCTGCTGTCCAAAGCAGAGACCAGCCCTCTCACCACCATCCGCCCCCAAGTTCTGGAAAACCCACCGTGATCTGAAAGCTGCTAAACCTAGGAAGGAACAGCACATGAGCCGCTGAGCAGATGGCAGCTGCTCCACGTGGGAGCCCGAGCAGCGGGCCTCACGCTCCGTACAGGCTGTGCCCCTTGCCCAGGTGGGAGGTGGGGAGACCCCCAACTCACCCCAGCCGCCTCCTGGCACAGGATCTGGGCTGCCTCCGCCCGGCCCAGACCCAGCTGCAGCCACACCGGGCATGTCTTGATGAGCTTCTCCAGGACGCTGAGGCCCCGGCGAGGAAGGCAGTTCTTCGGGGCAGCCGGTGGACAAAGGCCCGTGCCATCTTCCTCTTCCTCTTCCACTCCCTCTCCTTTGCCAGCATCTTGAACAGGACTGAGAGAACAGAAGCAGGTGATCAGCCCAGCCAACCCCGAGAGGGTCGATCACAAATGGGGATTTGTTCCGCCATGCTTATTCACCTAGCATCCACGTGGCCAGTGGCCAACTGGGGAATGAGAAATGAGCAAGCCTTGGTCATCACTTCGAGTGGCTTGTAATAAAGCAGGTGAGCACACAGAAACAACCCACTACAATACAAACAGGAGGGGAGGAAAATAACACTGGCACCAGCGCAGCGCCAGGCAGTTAGTGAATTCCAACCCAGGGTGGGCTTAAGCAAACACAGGGAGCATTTGAGCAGAGTCCTGAAGAGGAGTTAAACATTTTTTTAAATTGACGTAAAACTTACAGACAGTGAAATGCACACACCTTCAGGGTATAGTTAGACATTTTTTTTTTTACATGTGTCTATGCCTATGTAAATACCACCAGATCAAGATAGAGACCTGTGGTGCCCAATTTCACGGCCACCAGCCAAATGTGGTTATTGAGCTGCTGAAGTATGGCTAGACTGAATGGAGACATGCTGTAAGTGTAAAATACACTTAGTAGGAAAAAGTAGATCAAATATGTTATTAATAATATGTTATGTTGCTTACCTGCTGAAACGATAGTATTTTGGGAATACTGGTTAAATAAAACATTAAGATGAATTTCACTTGTTTCTTTATACGTCTTTTAAGGTGGTTACTGGAAAATGTAAAATTACCTGTGTGGCTTGCATCCTATTTCTACTGGACAGCGCGGATACAGAATATTTCCAGCTCCACAAAAGTTTCCCTCAGGCCTCCTGCCAGCTGACACGTTTGGCCCCGTTGGACCCCACCACCCCCAGGATGAGGATATGTCAGCAGGTCAGGGAGTGAGTGAAGAGGGCACAGCAGAGCCCAAAGAGAGAGTCAGCTTGGGGAAAGGGGAGTGCCTACTGCAAATGCATCTGTCAGATTCAGAACAGCCCAGACTCTCTTCAGCCACACTCCTCCCCCAACATTGGCAGGTTAGTTTTTATTCCAGGAAAGGAGGAACATCATTTTGCAGCTTGGCACCTCCAGTCCTGAGTTGGTGGGCTTTGCAATCTGTTTGCATTCTACCCCAGGGACTAAGGCATTCACGTCTCTGCAGGGGGTGAAACGCTTAATCTGACAAAGGAGGGTGGTTGTAAAGCCTGAGAGATGTGGCTGCAGCCTCTCGTTCTGCCCTGTGTCTTTGTGAGGCTGGCCCAGGTAACAGTGACCAGGGCTGCCATTCAGGAAGCTTCCGGAGACACGTGTGTGTGTTTGTGTGTGCATGTGTGAAAAATGAGCCCTGTTAAAGGACACAGGAAAGTAGAACCACTCCCTGGAGGTGATGGCAGTGGAGGGAACAGGATTCCCAAGCGACAGACCCTGGGAGCCCCACGGGTGGTGGAGCACTGGGAAGTGCTGGGTTAAATAAGGTCCACCTGTGTTCTATTTTTGAAGCGGCAGCATTTTGCAAAGACATGGCCATAAAGACATGTCTGATTCTAAACAGGGGAGCAGAGGCTGATGCACTGTTCAAACTCATGGGACCACAAATCTGTGGGTTTTTGTGAGTTTTGGGAAATCTTGTGGAACAGAATTTGGGAAGTGCTGTCATAGTCATCAAACTCAACTGCTCCACTTTACAGGCAGGGAAACTGAGCCCTGGGAGTGCTTAAGTGACTCACTGAACGTGATGTACTACAGAGTAGGGTCCAGAATCCAGGCCCTGCCTCTGTCCCTTAGCCTGTAACTGCTGTGTTACAGACAATATTTTAACTACAGCCAGCATCACCACCTGCATTCATTCATACACTCATTCATTCATTTGATAGTTCATTCATTCACTCACTACCTCATTTAACGAAAGAATACCACTTATACTCCCCAGGAGTTCAGGAATTCCTTCAGGAACTGCTGCTGTGACTTGCCGCTCACCTCCAGTGTCTGGATGCCTCTTTGCTTAGCTCCTCTGCACAGCAGCCACAGCTGTTCCTGGGAGCAGAATGGAAAAGCCACAGGGAATCCTGAATATGGTCCTCCTGTCCCCTGCCATCCAAATGGGCCACTGGAGAGTCCTCAAACTTGGTTTTCTTTCTTTCTTTTTTTTTTAAGAGCTGGAAAGCACATGGACAACAACTCCACATTCCCCAGGCTCAGAGAAGTTAGCCCAGCAAAGATCCAGCTGGAGGGAGGGGTGGGGGGCAAAGAGCAGGAAGGTGGGCGCTGGGTCAAGGCAGGGATCCTCATAAGAAACAGCATCTCCTCTAAAAGCGAGGTTTGTATCCCCTGGCCCAGGACCTGGGTCTTCCACACACCTGCTGTGCTGCCCTGGTGGCGGCGAGCGAAGAGGAGAGGCCAACAGAGTGTTGAATGCCCATAAGCCAGCTCTACGCAGGGTTACTTCACGTGTTAACTTATGGTGTCTCCCAACCACCCCAGTGAGGTGGACATGACTTCCCTCTGCCCAGTGCTATCCAGAGCCCAGGAGGCACTCAGTGGTATCTGTAGCTCAGCCAGTCTACTGAGCAGGTGCTGCAGACCAGGTGGATCTCCTGGGCGCTGGGATTCAAGAATGAAGTAGAAAATGATGGCCAAGGGGTGGGTCCTGGATGTGACACGTCCTCTCCTGGAAGCCCTTCCTCCTGGCCTGGTAGCCTGGAGACTAGTGAGGAGTCTCCAAACTTGTTGCCTAGGGACCAGGGAGAAAGATTCTTTTCCTTTCATTTTATACCTCTGACCCCCAAGTTGCTGATGGGAAGCTTAGGGGTCCCATGAGCTAATGCAGGATAAATCCCCTCTGCTCAGGCACCCTCCACCTTATTAAGCCTGAGCTCTGGGGGCCTTAGAGAATATCTAACTCAGCTGTTTGAAGAGAAGCCCAGAGAGGGTGAGAGACTTGCTCAGGGTCACACAGCTAATCCTTCAGGAGCATTTCAGAAAAAACAATTTGGATTTCTTGAGTGTAGTGAAGGGCAAAGATTGTTAATAGGTTGTGCAGAATTCTTACGGAGGAAACCACCAAAGTTTGGGCAATATCTTAAAGAACCTCATTGGGGAAGATGGTAGGGTGGGTGCAAGATGGTAAGATGCAGGAAAGAATGGATGGAATTTAATTTTCCTCCTGAGAGGGGTGGAGTGGGAGAGGGCAACAAGGAAGCTGAGACGGAGGGAGGGAAGAAGATGGGAAAAGGTGGGGCTGGTGGGCTCCCCAGGGTGACAGATAGGTACCATTTCCCTGGGAGAGGAGTGGCAGGAGGTCTCTTAGAATAGGGACCTGTGAATGTCCCGTGAGGTTGTCTGCACTCACGTGGCGTGGTGTAATTCTTCCCTCTGACTTCCCCGCACCTAAATCCTTCCGAAGACCCACATTTCTCACAAATGCTGTGTGTAGCCCTCACCTCTGTGTCCACAGCCTACAGGCCACGCAGAAGGAACAGAGGGAAGCCAGGTGGCCAGGAAGACATCAGCTTCCAGGGAGGTGCCAGGAATCACGGGCCTGGGGAGATGGGGGTGGAAGTGGGACAAAGGCGTCTCATTTGGAGCCCAAGGCCAGGTGGGCCCAGCTGACATCGACGCAAACATTTTCCCAGTCCTGAGAGGTGGTCCCAGTATCTCCTCGGATAAAGACCTTAAAATGGTGGCCAGAAATAGCCAGAAGAGACGCACTCTGGGGTCAGGGTGGGTCTTTCAATCCCTCTTAGAAACACAGAAATACCTTCTGGTACCCAAACACTACAATCAGCCTCAAACCTTCCTCAGAGGCCAGCTAGAACTCTTAATAATAGGTGGAAGTGAGAGCATCTGGGGCCAGTTTCCTTTCTGCCACTATCCACCTTCTTGGCCTTGGGCAATCCTTTCCATCTCTGGCCTCAGTCTCTTCCCTGTGCAACGGGAAAGGCGTGGCCTACAGGTTTTTCTGCTTGCCAGGTGGCCCCCGGTGGGACCTGGGCTTTTGGGACAAGGGGCCATGCCTCACAGAAGTCCCAATTTTCCCCGTAGAGCCAAAGCTGCCATCAAATAAATAGGCTCTAGGAGAAATGAGGTATTGGCCTCTCATTCTTTTGTGCTATGAATACTTTCTGAGCAACTGCAAGTGCCTGGTGTTGCAGAGGCTGGGGGTTAGAGCAGTGAACAAAACAGAAAAAACAAAACAAAAACACCTATGCTCATGGACACGGTGAATGAGAGCAGGTTAGATGATGATGCACCCCAAAGGGGAAAGTAAAGGGCCTCGAGGGGGAGCGAGCAGGAGGGGCTTGCAGTTTAAAACGGGGTGGCCAGGGAGGCCCTCATTGAAAAGGTGACTTCTGAGTAAACACACTTGGATGCAGGTGTCTGGGGGAAGAGGTGGAAAGGGTGACTTGCCTGTTCCAGGAGGAGGCTCCAGGAAGCCCAGGTGGGGGAATGAAGGTGAGAATGGGAGGAAGTGAGGTCAGAGGGGTGGAGAGCCACATCCCTGGTCCTTGAGGTCCCCATGTAAGAATTCTGGAGCCACTGGTACTTGGGAAGTGGCTCTAAATCTATGTGTGTAGCATTCTGGGTCATTCCAAGTGACGTGAGAGCCACTGGAGGGGCTAGCTTTAAATCCACCTATAGGGAAGGGGCCGGGCTACCGGCTAGTGACTGGCCCAGACCAGCCTGCTGGTTTCCTTGGCAAAAGCAATGGACCCATTAAGATTTTGGGGGATCTGGGGGGATCTCTGAGCACATGTAGATCCCGTGGGAATCCGCAGAGATAAACTAGTCCCCCAACCCCTGGGAGTTTCACTTGCTTCCTGAGGGCACGAGGCTACTGCTTTCAGGGTGGCTAGGTGGTACTCTGTCATCTCACTTTCTTGTGATCATGTCCATTTCCTGCCCTAAACATTCAGTGGCTCCCCACCGCCTAACAAATCCAAGGCATTCCCTTTCTGACTTTTCACACAGATTCCCCCTACAACAGACTACTCTCATTGCCCAAACAAAACCTACATTTCCTCCACCTGGAGATCCTACTCAGGTGGCTCCATAACCACCTGCAGTTCCTCCTTGTTTTCTATTTCTTCCTCCTCAAATTCTGTTCAGCTGGTAGGCAAAGATTTCTTGGACAGACACAGAAAGTAATAACCATGACTGAAAAAAATCTGACTGTATCAAAATTTAAAACTTCTGCCCACCACAAGACATTAAGAAAATGAATAGGCAAGCCACAGGTTGGGAGAAAATATTTGCAAAATATGTCCAACAGGGGAAGAGCAAGCCAATTGGAAAAAATGAGCAAAAACTTGAACAGATACTTCACCAGAGGAGATACACAAATGGCCAGGAAGTCTCTGAAAAAGTACTTCAAGTCATTAGTCATTAGGGAAATGCAAATTAAAACCACAATGAGATAACCACCACACAAATGCTAGAATGGCTAAAATTAACATGACTGACACTATTACATGTAGGCAAGGATGGGAAGTGTGATGGGTAAGTTCATGTGTCAACTTGGCTAGATGCTAGTGTCCGGTTTGGTCAAGCAAGTACTGGTCAGATTGTTACTGTGAGGATATTTCATGTATTTAAATCTTTGACAAGTTGGTTGCATCTATGGCTGATTACACCTACAACCAACTGAGAAGACTGCTTTCAACCGCGCAGTTGAAGGCTGTAAAAGGGGAACTGATGATTTCGGCAGTCGGAGGAAGAATTTCCATCGCTACTTCAGCTAGCCAGCTTCTCCTGGGGGAATTCATTAGAGTTCCCAGTTTGGGGCCTGCCCTGTGGAATTCGGACTTGCCCACCCCATACTTGCGTGAGCCAATACCTATAATAAATCTCATAATATTTATATTATACACACACATATATATACACACACATATATATTTATATCTCCTATCAGTTCTGTTTCCCTGGAGAACCCTAACACAGAAAGTAATCAGAACTCTCACTCATTATTGATGGAATGTAAATTGGTGCAATCACTTTGGGAACAGATATGGCAGTTTTTTTATAAACCTAAACATATACCTACCCTATGACCCAGCCATTCCACTCCTTGGTATAAATCCAATGGAAATGAAAATAAATGTCCACAAAAAGAGCCATATGTGAAAGTTCATAGCAGTTTTATTCATAAGAGCTGGTGCAGGCGACCATCGATAGACAGTGGGTAAACAGATGATGGAACTGCCACACAGTGAAATACTCATGAGCAGTAAGAAGGAAGGAACTGCTAACACCCGACCACGTGGAGGGATCTCAGGGACATTATGCCAAGAGACAGAGAAGCAAGCTGCAAAAATGTACATACCGTATGGATTCAATTATATGAAGTTCAAATGGTACAGTTAAGATATATGTATTGACATTTTTATCATAGGTAAATTTTACACTGAAACAATAAAAAAGAACCAAAAATAAATGTTGAACTCTAACTAAGGATATGCAGGCTAACATATTCAGGGGTTAGCAACTTAGACTTAAGACACAACTTAGACTTAAGACACAACTTGATTTAAGTTGTGTACTTAAGTTTACAACTTTCTTTGAAATGCAAAGAAAAAGATGAGTTGATGGATAGATACGTGATAAAGCAAATACAGTAAAATAAAAAAAGTTAAAAGTTAGAAGGTGGGTATATGGGTGTTTTCTGTAAAATTCTTTCAACTTTTCTATATATTCTAAATCTTTTATTTTAAAATGTTGGGGATAAAGTTTTCCCCAACCTGCAAGAGCCATTCATATGAAGCTCGTCTACCGTATTGGAAGCCCTGGGTTTGAATCCAGGCTGTGTGACTTTTGGCCAGTTATTTGATCTCTCTGATTTCCAATTTTAATTACCTATAAAAAAATAATAATTGTCCCAACCTAGTACATTTACTGCAAAAATTCAGGTACTCAGCACAGTGCCTGTCACATAATTCAGTCAATGTTAGCTATTGTTTTTCTATCCTCCAACCCACTAGTTGGAATAGTCTCCTCCTCTTCGCTTTCACACTTTTCCTGCCTATGTAGCTTATTTTAGGACTTGGCACATGGGACTAGCATGACTGCAGTCCACATCTGGGCATCACTTGTCTTGAACCCCAGACAACATCTGGCCCCAGCGGTGAGTTCAAGTTCAAGGGCCTGGGAACTGCGTGGCTTGGAACAAACACAGAAGTCAATTTTCTTAGCATAAAAACAAACTGCTTGGTGGATCCCTCTCGCACCCTGGGCCCAGCTGGTGTGGATGAAAAGACAAATAAGATGCAGGGTCATCCCAGGAGGCTTACTGTGACAAGTGCCAGAGGGGCCAACCTCAGCTGCTCGGACAAAAACCGTTAAGAGACCTGAGGCTCTTAAGATACCACTTCCCACGAACTGCCCAGCCTTCTCAATGATCTCCTTTCTCTCCAGGTGGAGACCTAACAAGCCAGGCTCACCACAGAGGCTTGCTCAGGACCCCTTAAGCGTTTTGGCAGAATTAAAGATCTGAGGGTCAGAGAGGAAACTGAAGAAAGTTGAAGGTTCTAGCCCCCTCCCTTCAAGCAGGCAAAGTCTAGAAATAAGAGAAAGAACAGCTGCAGCTGGGGAACTTTGTGTCTCTGGGTCTTGCCCCAGGTCACAGGAGTGGTACAGTCCTTAGGGGACAAAATGACATGGGCACCTGCTCTGAAAAGGCTAATGAAGGGTGAGAGGCTGGGGACAGCAGCCTTCGGGTATGGGCACCCTTGCTGACTTTTGGACCTCTTGATGTCTCTGGGTGCCCATTTCCAGTCACAAAATGTCCAGGCCAGTGCTGGAGCTCAGAGCTGGTGGTCAGCTCAAGTAGGACTGCACAGATGAAAATGCCTAAAGCCGGCAACACTTTTGGCTTTGCTGTCTGCAGCGCTGGCTGTTGTCACCCGGCCCAGCCATATCAGCTCCAACGGCCATGGACCGTCCCTGAGCCCATACAACATCTGAGTATGTCATCCGCTGGGAGAGCCGGTGACTCCCACACCCGCGCACTCCCCCCTCCTCAGCCAAACTCAGCAAAGGCAGCCACAGCACCTTGGATAATTAATGGCATTGTTAGAACAAAATAACGAGCCTCAGAAATTTTAGAGCAATTCCACCCGAAAGAGAAATCGCTTCAAGACCAGTTTCCTTTCTGCTTGTGGGGAATGGAGCAAATAGCTCTTATCAGCAGTCAGAGCAGCCTTCAAACCCCACAGGGGCAGCTGTCCATGGATACCCAGGCTGTCCCCACCCAGATGCAGTGTGGTCCAAGATTCATGACCACTCTCGCGCTGGGCTGCAGGAAGCAGGCCCTCGCCTCAGCATTCCAGCTCTTGGGGGATTTTCTCATCAGCTCTTAGGAGTAGGTGAACTGGCATGGTGCCTGCATCCGAGTCTGGGCCTGTGAAGCCTGGGGAGGAGAGCAGGGGCTGCCCCAGGGGCTGGGGGAGCAGCTGGCTCATGTGTGGGCTCAGAGCAGCGTGAGCAGCAGCCTTGGGGTGTGGGGCCTTGGGTGGGGACCGCCTGTGTGGAAGGAAGGCCCAGAAGATTTTCAAAGACTGCAGGCTTTTGGCTCCCTTTGTCAGCCCCGGGGAAAGCAGCTGGGGGATTTCAGCGAGGTCAGGTGAGGGGGACTTGTACAGACCTGGGCAGAACTCAGGGTGACGGTGGAGGGGAGGACCAGGAAAGGCTGTCACCATCCCCACTTGGGAGGCTGCTCTGAGCTTCGAAAGGATAAAAGGGGTATGTTGGGATGGGCAGGTCTCATCTCTGCTCCCAGGGATGTTCCTGGACAGCCTGACCACTCTGGACAAGGCACCCTGGGATGCAGAGAAGGCTGGGAGGGGGCCTGAGAACGCCAGCCAGAGCAGCACCTGCCTGTTTCATTTATAAACTGAAACACCTGTGCTGGTCTGAAGCTGTTATGAACCCATTAAAGGCCATATATTTTTTAATCCGTTCTTGTAGGTATTGACTTACTATGGGTGTGAACTTTTGATTAAATTGTTTGAATTGAGAAGTGAACCACCCAATTTAATGTGGGTCTTAATCCTTTACTGGAGTCCTTTATGAGAGAAACAGAGAGGGAGCTTAGAGAGAAATACCCCAAAAACGCTAAGAGAGGACCCACAGCAGCTCAGAGAGGAAGCCACCAGAACCAAGAACTGAAAGCAATGAAATCCGGGAGTGAAGGGCCCGCAGACAGCAGCTATGTGTCTTGCCATCTGACAGAGGAACCCTGGATGCCAGCAGCCTTTCTTCAGGGAAGGGATCGTCCTGTTGATGCCTTAACTGGGACATTTTCATGGCCTTAGAACTGTAAATTTGTAAACTAATAAATCCCCAATGGAAAAACCAACCCATTTCTGGTATATTGCATTTTGGCAACTTAGCAAATCAAAACAACCTTGCAGGGCACTGTGTGTGGTCGTTCTGTGCACTTTACACATTCTGCAAACTCCGCATCCTCATATGAAGGGGGCTGATAGCCCCCTGTAAAGAGGACACTAGGCACAGAGAAGTTAAACAACCCTCCCAATGTCACACAGCTAGTAGGTGGCAGAACTGGATTCAAACCCCACCACAGTCTTGCTCTGGAGTCTATGCTTTTAACCACTATACTTATTCAGGCTCTCAAAAAATTTTTCTTTAAATTTTTATTTTCCATATTTATGTATCTTTATAGTACCTGACAAAGAAAGGGTGTTCAATAATATTTGTTATTCCATTTGAGAATATATACATACATACACAGACATACATAAATATAAATATATAGAAATAATTTCTAGAAAGATGCCAAAGACCTCATTATATTACTTCTGAGAAGTGCAGAGGGATTGTTGAAATTTTTATAAGTAGGATTAAAACCACCTTGTTATAGGAACAAATACCTGTATCTCATATACCTGCACACAGAGTGGAGAGCTGTCTGGTTTGGAATCAGACGAGCCCTGGCTCTGTGCTGCTCACTGGGGGACCTGGACACTTTATTAACCCCTCTGACCTCCATTCTCTTCTTCTGTAAAGTGGAAGTATAACCAGTGGGAGGGTATCTGTTGGGAGTAAATGAGGCAAATGGGCGGGCAGGTAGCACGGAGAGGGCATCTGATGTGTGAGGCCCATTACTGGCGCAGTGGGGAGAGCAAACCTCTCCCCACTGCGTGGGACATGACTCCCAGGGGTGGGAATCTTCCTGGCAACATGGGACAGGGCTCCTGGGAATGAACGGGGCCCTAGCTACATGGGATTGAGAAAGCCTTTTAGACCAAAAGTGGGAAGAGAAATGAAACAAAATAAAGTTTCAGTGGTTGAGAGATTTCAAATAGAGCCAAGAGGTCATTCTGGAAGTTATTCCTATGCAGCATAGAGTTATCCCTTTTTAGTTTTTGGGGTAGCTAGAGGGAAATACCTGAAACCGCTGAACTGTAATCCAATAGCCTTGATTCCTGAAGATGACTGAATAACTATAGAGCTTTTACAGTGTGACCATGTGATTGTGAAAACCTTGGGACCGACACTCTCTTTATTCGATGAATGGACAGATGAGTAAGAAAATAAGAGCAAAAAATAAATAAATAATAGGGGGGTGGGGAATATGGAATGTTTGGGTGTTCTTTTTACTTTAATTTTTTTAATTTTTCTTTTTCTTTTTTTGAGTAATGAAAATGTTCAAAAATTGATTGTGATGATGAATGCACAGCTAGATGACGATACTGTGAACCACTGATTGTACACTTTGGATGATTATATCATACGGGAATATATAACATATCTCAACTGAAAAAAAAAAGCCAACCTCAAAGAGCTATCGTTGAACTGTCAGGACCACAGCAGATCCCTGAGCTCCCAGAAGCCTGGAGCTCCCTTCTTCTCTTCTGAAGCAACACCTCTTTCTTGAGCTGGGACAAGACTGCCCTGAGGCCCAGAGGGGACTTTTCTCTGACCCCGGAGTCCTTGGGAGGTAGCTCTGCCTCAACCCTCGCAGAGTTAGAGGCAAAGATGGCAAAATGATAGGATATGGCAGAGCTAAGTTATGATTTGTGGTCTCTGCAGACCTAAACCTATTTCTTCTGCCAGTGCAATTTCCCCATGACAAGTCCAGCTGCTTGGAGGTGGGGGGTGGGGGTGGGGGGTGGTCGGTCAGTCCTGGAGCTTGAGCACCCGTGTTGGAAGGTAATCAAGGTGGGTCCAGCCGGGGGATCCACCGGCCATCTGAAGAATCAGGCCCTTGGGATCCTCTGACAGCGGCCACTGGGTCACCGGAGCAGAAGCCAGAGGCCACTGGGCCCCTCTCCTCTGGCAGTTACAGGGTTTGGGCTACGGAGCAGCAGCTAATAGCAAAGGGAAGGCTATCTTAAAACTCCTGATTTTGTTCTGTTGCTTTGTGTTTTGCTCAAAGTGTAAGGGTCAAACCTACATGATACCAGGTCAGGCCAACAACATACAATTTATTCTTGGCCATGACAATTTCAAACTTTTCTCTTGTGATCAGTGCTATAAAAAGTGAAAAAAAAAAAAGGAATGGAGTTCTGATACAACGCTACAACATGGATGAACCTTAAAGACATGATGCTAAGTGAAATAAGTTACACACGAAAGGACAAACATTGTATAATTCCACTGCTATGAAATATCTAGAATAAGCAAATTCACAGGGACAGAAAGATTAGAAGCCATGAGGGGCTGGGGGAAGGAGAATGGGGAGTTACTACCTAAAGAGTAAAGAGTTTCTGTTTTAGGTAATGAAAAAGTTTTAGTAATGGAAGATGGTGATGGTAGCAGAACACCTTAAAAGTAACTAATTGCCTCTGAATTCTACACTTAAAAATGGTTGAAATGGCCAAAAAAGAAAAGACCCTAGCACACGGCTAACACTTAACAAGTGCTAACTACTCAAATGAGCTGGAGGGCTCGGAGATCAGTTGATGAAGGAAGCTGGGGCTGAATTAGACATTCGGGTAGAGCAGGAGAGGTGGGCAAGCACGCCCAAAGTCCAGCTGGAGCATCTGGGGTGTGTGGAGCAGGGGGTGCTAGTAAAGCGCCTAAGAAAAAAAATCACCCTGATGTGTAGTGACTGCAGATTTCCGTGATGAAAGGACTTCCACCTTTGCCAGGTCAAGCTATCAAAGGTTTAACACCAGCTCACAAAAATCCTGAGTATTTAACAATAGGTTCTTGTGGGCCTACCAGCTGCAGCACACCACTAGAACATTAAGGCTGACCTCTGCCTCAAATGTCCCTGACACTTGAGCACCCCCCCGCCTACCCCCCACCCTACTATCCCTATTGAGCAGTTGTTGTGTCTGCTTGAATATTCAGATGACAGGGAGCTCACTACCTCACTGGGCAACCCATTCTATGCAGCAATTCTGACAACTTTTCCTTCTGCTGAGATGAAATCCATTGCCCTTAAATTTTTCCTCTTGTTGCTGTTTCTATACTTTACGGGCATAGAGACACCTCACCCACCCACATCCTGCCCAAAGCCCTTCAGTTATGTAGAGATGACTTATACAACTCCCATCCCAGGGTCTTCTCCAGGCTGAGTAGTTCCACTCTTGTACACATATGCCTGAAGCCAACATTTATCAGCTCGTTTCCCTGTGGTAGACACTGTACAGGGTATTTTACTTACACTGTCTCAGAGAATTTGCACGTGAAGTGCTCCATTTTTAATAAGAGCTTTATTGAGAGAGAATTCATATCACACAAATCACTCATTTAAACTGTACAATTCAACTGGTTTTAGCATATTCATTAAATTGTGAACCCACCACCACAATCAATTTTAGAACATTTTCATCACCTCCAAAAGAAACTTTATACCCATTAGCCACCACTCCCCATTCCCCCCAGCTCCCCCAGCCCTAGGCAACCACTAATCTACTTTCTGACTCTATAGATTTGCTTATTCTAGATGTTTCATAG
Source organism: Myrmecophaga tridactyla (assembly GCA_004026745.1). Lineage (NCBI taxonomy): Eukaryota > Metazoa > Chordata > Mammalia > Pilosa > Myrmecophagidae > Myrmecophaga > Myrmecophaga tridactyla. Next base: position 61,483 of record PVIY010004282.1, read on the forward strand.
AAATGGAATCATAACTTATGTAGTCCTTTGTGTCTGGCTTATTTCACTTAGCATAATGTTTTTGAGGTTCATTCATGTTGTAGCACGTATCAGTGCTATATTTTTTTAATAGCCAGATAATAATACCATTGTTCAGAAACACCATATTCTATTTATCCACTTGTCAGCTGATGGACATTTGGGTTGTTCCCACTTTTGGCTATTATGAATAAAGCTGCTATGAATATTCATGTATAAGTTTTTGTGGAGGTGTATGTTTTCACTTCTCTTGGGTAGATTACCTTGCAATGGAATTGTTGGTCATAAGGTAATTTTATGTTTAGCATTTTGAGGAACTACCAGACTGTTTTCCACAGTAGCAGCACCATTTTTTACATTCTGATCAGCAATGTTTGAGGGTTCCAGTTTCTCCATATCCTCACAACACATGGTATATACCATCATTTTTTATTATAGCCATTTTAGTGGGGGTGAGATGGCATCTCATGGTTTTGATTTGTATTTCCTTGATGGCTAATAATGTTAGGCATCTTTTCATGTGCTTATTGGTCATTTGTACATCCTATTTGGAGAAAGGTCTATTCAAATCTTTTGCCCATTTTTAAATTGGGTCATTTGTCTACTTTTCTTTAGTTAATTATGCTTTTGGTGTCATATCTACAAAAATTAATACTTATGAAGATCTGCCCTATACTTTCTAAAAGTTTTATAGTTTTAGGCTTTACATTTAAGTCTCTATTCTACTTTGAATTATTTTTTTATATGGTGCAAGTTAGGGGTCCAACTCCATTTTTTTTGCATGTGGACATCCAGTTGTCTGAGTACCATTTGATGAAAAGATCATTTTTTGGTAGACAATTCTCTATTGAACTGTCTTGGCATCCTTGTCAAAAATCAACTAATCATAAATTATGGGGTGATCTTGAGCTCCCACATGACACTGTTTTTATCCCTCTTGATATGCTGAGTATCCTCCTGCCTCTGCACCCCTGAAATGTGGAGTACCAAACAGGGAAGCAATGCTGCACGTGTGTCCTGAGAAGCATAGAAAGCACATGATCATCACCGCCCACAATTTGGAGACTCTACTCCTATTAACATGACCTAAGGCAGCATCATGTTTTCTGTAGCTACATAACACTTGTGATAATTAACTTGGATTCAGAGGAAGGGATCATAATGTGGATGTACTGGTTTGAAACTGTTACATACCCCAGAAAAGCTATGCTCTTTTATCCAATCTTATGGGTTCAGACTTGTGGGTGGGATCTTTTGATTAGGTTGTTTCCATGAAGATGTGACCCCTGCCCATTCAAAATGGGTCTTAATTAGTTTACTAGAGACCTTAAAAGAGCCCATGGAGAGAGAGAGCTCAGAACTGACAGAGAGCAGAGAGATGAAACCAAGGCACAGATAGTTGGAGATGCTAAGCTAAGAGATGAAATCCAGAGTTTGCCCCAGAGAAGCTAAGTGAGGAACTAGAAATGCTTAGAGAGAAAGCAACTGGAAACAGGAGCTGAGAGAGCCATTTGAAACCAGAAGCTGGGAGAGGATAGCAGACGTCGCCGTATGCCTTCCCATGTGATGGAGAAACCCCAGTTGCTATCGGCCTTTCTTCAGAGTCAAGGTATGTCTCTCTGGATGCCTTAATTTGGACATTTTCATGGCCTTAGGACTATAAATTTGTAAATTAATAAATCCCCTTTGGGGCCACGGTGGCTCAGCAGGCAGGAATGCTTGCCTGCGATGCCAGAGGATCCGGGTTCGATTCCCGGTGCCTGCCCCTGTAAAAAAATAAAAATAAATAAATAAATAAATAAATAAATAAATAAATAAATAAATAAATAAATCCCCTTTGAAAAAGCCAATCCATTTCTAGTATATTGCATTCTGGCAGCTTAAGCAAACTGAAACAGTGGAGATGAAGGGAGACAAGGAGAGTTTATGGCATGAGTAATGACATAAAAATATGGTATTCATTGGGAGAAGGAGGATGATATTAAAAGAAATGGCACTGAGCTTGGACTCAGGAGATCGTGGTTTGTTTCTGCTGTTCACTACATGACCTTGGGCAGCTTATTTCCTCTCTGTAGGTTCTGTGACCTTTCCCATAAAATCAGAAGGTTGGACTAGATCTGGGATGCCAAATAAACTGGATTTCCCAGCCATTTGGCAGCAGCTGCTATGACTGTTATGCTGCAGGTTTGGCAGAGAAACACACTGGGATCTGCCAGTGATGCCTGCCATGGCTCTGCACAGGAGATAAGGGGCACCTGTGCTATGTATTTACTGTGCATGGAGAAGACTGAGCTCAAGGTTCCTCCCAGCTCTATGCAATCCACCATTCTGTGCTCAGTTGACCCTTGGCTAGGTGCTGCTTTTGAAGTCAGGCTGGCTCTGCCCCAACGACAGCCTGGGAGGAGGCAGGCAGCCAGGCCAGCTTTCTCCTTGCCAAATCTTGGACGTGTATGAAGCTGGGCCACAGCTGCTGTTTCCTCCCACCTCTGGCCTTTGGTGCACATCACAAAATCACAGCTCCAGGCTGACCATGGGGGTCATGTTGGGATGGAAGAGAAGTAGCTGGTTGCAGAAGCAAAATCTCATATGCACTCATAATGCACAAACACTCTCAAATGTCTCCAGTCCAGTTTCATGGCTCTATAATTGTAGGAGGCCCTGGCAGGTTCCCACAGATGCTTGGGGCTCTAAGGACATGGCCTGGAAAATCCTGTTGTTTCAGTTTGCTAAAGCTGCCTGGATACTGTATACCAGAAGTGGGTTGGCTTTTACAATGGGGATATATTAACTTACAAATGCACATTCTAAGGCAGTGAAAATGTCCAAAGTAAGGCATCAACAGGACGATGGCTTCTGTGAAGAAAGGCCGCCACCATCGGGGACACCTCTGTCACATGGGAAGGCACATGGCCTGCATCTGCTTTCTCTCTCAGCTCCTGGGGGGCAGTTTCACGCTATGCTTCTGGACTTTTTTTGTCTTTTATCCTCTCATAAAAGACCCCAGTAAAAGGATTAAGACCCAACTTGAATTGGGTGGGTCACATCTCAGTTGAAATAACCTAACCAAAAGCTCCCATCCACAGCAAGTCTGCACCCACGGGAACAGATTAAAAGAACATGGCCTTTTCTGGGGTACATAACAGCTGCAATCCACCACACCTATTGAGAGAAAGTTCCCCAGGTCTCTCCCCTCCCAGAAAACCAAAAGGCCTTCCACGAGAGGTTGGGGCCCCGGGTACAGCTGAAGGCCACCCTCCCCAACCTGGGACAGGGCTCTGTGGGTCCCTGCCCATCATCTCTCAGAGGGAAAAGCAGCTTAAGCAGGTCTTCCTGACCCCGGAAGTGCTGAGAGCAGGCCAGGCTGTTATGGTTCACACGTCACAACCCACATCAAGAGGTCTGGCAGATTAAAAGGCGTTCAAACTTTCCACGTCTGTGTATGCTGCAGGCCTCCTGCTCAGCTCCCAGCCCAGCCTTCTCCACTTCAGCCAGGTGCCTGGTACTCTTGTGAGCTCTGCCTGCCCACACTGACCCCCACCATAACGCTGGTGGAGCCCATAGGAGGCGCCCAGATTTGGTGCCCCACCAGGGGCTGCTCCTGATATGCCATGCCTGGCCCCGGGGCTCCATTTCTCAGATGCTTTGATGGCTGGCTCATGTGTCCCTCCATCTGGCCTCTGGCCCTGGCCACTGGTCTACACCTTGGGCTCTGTTCCTGAGCACCTCCTGAGGACCTTTGGAGTTTCTTCACTCTCCCTCTGTTACCTCCTCAGGCTCACAGCTCCTAGCCCATTTCCTCTTTGCCACCCCAGCCTGACCTGTCCTCTCCTCTAGGGACCCAGCCTACATATGATAGTGTCAATCTGTCCACAGTGCCATGTGACAATGAGGAGCCATGTGACCCAGTGGTCTAAGGCATGGGCTTGGGAACCATACAGGGGTGAGAAAGTGACTAAACCTCTCTTTGCCTTAACTTCCTTATGTTTAAAGTGGGGAATATAAAAGTGACTACCTCATGGGACTGCTGGTGACCAGCAAATGGCAAACATCCAGTAATCTTACTATCATCCATCCAATAAGTATTAACTGAGCATTTATTATGGACTAGGTGCCATTCTAGGCTTATGATAATAATAATTATGATAATAGTCACACATAGTGAAAGAGCAGCTAACTCCCCCCCCAAAAAAAAACAGTCCCCAGAAACATCACTGACCACGGAGATAACTACTAGAGAAGAGAGGATTTCAGGGAGCAATTTCCTGTCTGGGACTGAAACTGCATGCAGGTCGGAAGACACAAAGCCCAGGTTAGAAGGGCAAGGTGAGGCCCCATGCAAAGGTGAGCCCAGTCATACCCACGCTGCACACTGCTCATGGTCCTGTCTGGATGTCTGTCACTCATAAGTGGGGATGCTCTCTGGAAGAATATACAGAAGAGGGACCAGAGTGGTACCCTGGGGGTTGGGGGAACAGGCCTTGGTAGGAGATTATTCCCCATAAACCCTTCTGTATCATTTGGATTTGAACCCTGGGACCATAACCTATTTAAAAAATAATTAAAACAATTTCAAATGTTGAAAAAGAAAGGTTCTCATTAAGGGGCATGTTTAGTTTGTAAAAACTACCAGTATGCAATAGATGCAATATACCAGAAACAGAATGGCTTTTAAACAAGTGTAACTTATTAAGTTGCAAGTTTATAGTTCTAAGGCCATGAAAATGTCCAAACTAAGGCATTCAGGGAAAGGTTCCTTGATTCAAGAAAGGCGGTTGGGTTAGGAACACAAATGTCAGCTGGGAAGGCGCATGATGGTATCAGCTTTCTCTCTCAGCTTCTTCAGTGGCTTCCCCCGGGGTGTTTTCTTTCATCTCCCCAAGATCTCTGGCTGTGTGGATTCTATTAGCTCTAAAGCTTTTCCCAAAATGGTTCCCTCCTAAAGGGCTCTAGTTAGCAACCTTGCCTTGAATGGGTAGAGAAATATCTCCATGGAAACCATCTAATCAAAAGTTACCACCCACAACTGAGTGGGTCACATCTCCATGGAAACAATAAAAAAGATCCCACCCAGCAATACTGTATGAGGATTAAAGAACTTGGCTTTCCTGGTGTACACAACAGATTCAAACCTTCACAGGGCATTACATATGTGGAGCTGGGGGAGGGGGGCAGTTTTGTATAAACAGATCTAGAGAATTCTGTTTTGGTTAAGATTGCAAAGACTGTAGGCAAAATTCCCTTCTAGAATCTATCTCAAAGAAATATTTTTGAAATGCAAATAAAGTTTGATGAACAAAGATGCTCACTTTTGACTTACGGCCATCAAAAACTGGAAGCAATCAAATGGGGAACAAAATCTCTTGGATGCCTGTTTCCTGTCCTCCCCCAGCTGCTATGTTCCAGGAGGAGCTGATCCTATCCACTGCCGAGCCCAAGCCTGAGAATACGTGTGCAATAAAGATTTCTTTAATGATTAAGTGGTTAAGGAAACATTAATACTATATGAGACAGGCAACAGTAGTCATTTCTGACCTACAAAGAAAGCAATTTGAGACGTTGGACCTAATATAAACACTGGAATAATACCCAGCCATTAAAAATGTTCCCCAAAGCTCCCACACAGGCTGCAGGAGCATACTTTAGGGCAGCCTTCATTGCCTGCCATTTAGTAACTTCTATCACAATCTCAAATGCCCTTTGACCCGGCAATTGTTAGAACTTATCTTCAGAGATAAAGCTGAACACTTGCAAAATGTGCATAGGCATTGCAAGAAAGGAGAGAGCATTAGCACTCCCCTTGAAAAGGATGGAAGAGGCCGTCAGGCCTGCACAACACAGCAGCCGGTTAAGGCATTGCCACCTATTTCAAGGCATCTAACCGTTTTTTTGAGGTAAATTGGAGAGGCTGGAGGGAACTGCCTGAAAATGTAGAGCTGTGTTCCAGTAGCCATGTTTCTTAAAGATGATTGTATAATGATATAGATTTCACAATGTGACTGTGTGATTGTGAAAACCTTGTGTCTGATGCTCCTTTTATCTATGGTATGGACAGATGAGTAAAACATATGGATTAAAAATAAGTAAATAATAGGGGGAACAAATGTTAAAATAAATTTAGTAGATTGAAATGCTAGTGATCAATGAAAGGGAGTGATAAGGAATATAGGAAAAATATAGGGAAAAGAAAGGCTAAAATATATTGGGTAGATGGAAATACTAACAATCAATGAGAGGGAGGGATAAGGGGTATGGTATATATGAGCTTTTTTCTTTTTTCTTTTATTTCTTTTTCTGGATTGATGTAAATGTTCTAAGAAATGATCATGGTGATGAATATACAATTATGTGATGATATTATGAGTTATTGATTGCACACCAAGAATGGAATGATATGGTAAGAATGTTTGTGTTTGTATGTTGTTATGTTAAAAACAAAAATTAAAAATTAAAAAAAAGGTATATAGGCAAAGGTACTCATTAGAGCATCGTCTGTAATGGGCAAAAGATCGGAAACAACTTAAATGTCCACCAATAGGGGACTGATAAATAAACGGAATGCTATGTAACCATAAGAAAAAGAATGAGGAAGCTCTCTGTGTGCTGATTTGGAAAGATTTCCAGGACATGTGGTCAAGTGACAAAAGCAAGGTACAGAGCAGTAAGTATAATGTGTTGCCTTGTTGGCAAAAAAAAAAAAGAATTATTTACATATATATAAAGAAACTCCAGAAGAGGATACAAGAAGCTAATAACTAGTGGGGCAGGGTACAGGGGAGACAAAGGTAGAAAGACTTTTTCACTGTGTATCTTTTCCTTTGTATATTTTTATTTTGAATCTTATGAATGTACTATCTACTCAAGAATAAATTAAGAACATTTCCAGAAATATTTATTTACTCTCTGCCAGGCAGTGTTCTAACTGCTTCACATATACAAAATTAATCCATTAAAACAACCCTATAAGGTAAGTACCTTTATCATTCCCATTTTACAGAGAAGGAAACTGAGGCACAGAGAAGTTAACTAACTCACTAAAGTTATAGTATCAGTAAGTGGCAGAGGAGGGATTTGAACCCAGGAAGTCTCTGAGTCTACAGTCTATATTCTTAACCTCTCTGCCAAGCCCCTCCTAATGCCCACTTAAATAAGATTGAACATTAAACATCACACACATACAATATGAGAGAAAAGAGATGGAAGGGCAGATCTTGTCCATGGTTTAGAAGACGTACTACTGTCAAGATTTCAATTACAGGGCGGCTGCCGTGGCTCAGCGGGCAGAGCTCCGACCTGCCGTGATGGAGGTCTGGAGTTCGATCCCTGGTGCCTCCTGCCCATATGCAAATTAAAAAAAAAAAAAGATTTCAATTACACACACACTGATCTAGAGAATCAGTGCAATCCCATTAGAATCCCAAAGGCATTCTATGACAAAGCACATGGAAATACAAAGAGCCAAGAATATCCAAGACACACCTGGAGAAGAAAGATGGGGTAGGAGAACTTGGCTTTGTGGGGTATGAAGACTTATTGCAAAGCCTTAGTGCAGTACTGGCATGGGGATAGGTACATAGGGCAGTGGAAAAATAGCTTAAGCCATTAGAAAAAGAAACAGCAAAAACTAAAGCATGAATACATGATGCAGCCACAGCAGAACATGGAGGAAAGGACAGTAAGAGATACTGAGACTACTGGGTGTTAAGATGGGAGAAAAATGAAACTTGAGCCTTCCTCACAGCTTACACAAAAACTAGTTCCAAGTAGACTCGGTCTTGACCTAAATGTTGAAAGGAAAACAAAAAAAATAAAGAACATCTTCATAATCTGATGGTAGAGAGAGATTTCTCAAACAGCTCACCCACACACACCAACCCAAACCTTAATAGATTGTTAAGTTTGAACTACACTAAAATGACAACTTTCTGTTCATTAAGACACCATGAAGAGAGTGAAAAGTCAAGTCTTGAGTGGGAAAAGATACTTGTAACCTACAATCAATAAAGGGCTCATAAGCAGATAGTATATACAACTTCTGCCAATCAATAAGGAAAAGACAAAGACAATGAAACTGAAAAACAGGCGAGAGGTTTAGACAGACACTTCACAGGAGAGGAAAACCAAGAGCCAATAGCATATGAAAAGACTCTTATGAGCACAAGGACTCAGGGGATCTTAAATTAAACCCACAAGAGTCCATCAGAATGACTGCAATGAAAAGATTGACAATATCTAGGGTTGGAGATGATGCCAGGCAACCGGAACTCCCACTCTGCCGGTGAGAGCATAAACTGGTCCAACAGTGGCTGCTAATACAGAACTTAAGTGATTTCTTTCTCCTTAGTGTGAAAAAAAATAAGTGAAAATTTCAGGGGAAATAATGAAAATGAAAGAACAGATGCCCAGAAGACTGATTTGCTTGTTTGGGTCTCACATACACAATGAACAGGAATTTGAAAAGACCACTATAGCCCCCTGTTACGGTTAGGTTCATGTGTCAATATGGCCAGGTGATGGTGTCCAGTTGTCTGGACAAGTAAGCACTGGCCTGTTACTGCAAGGACATTTCGTGGCTGGTTAATAAACCAGAAGGCTGGTTTATTAAATCATCAGCACATTGATTGCATCTATGGCTGATTACATCTACAGCCAGCTAAAGGGAGTGTCTTCTGCAATGAGTGATGTTTAATCTAATCAGTTGAAGGCTTTAAAGGAAAAGTCAGAAGAGAGACTCTCTCCATGCTCTGCTTCAGCCAGTCAGCCTCTTCTGGGGAAGGCATTGAAGATCTTCTGCCAGTTCGTGGCCTGTCTTACAGAATTTGGACTCATGCATCCCTGCAGTTGCATAAGACACTTTTATAAAATCTCATATTTACAGACATGTCCTGGTGGTTCTGTTTCCTTAGAGAACCTTGACTAATACAACCCCCTACTTGGCTGCACTGCAGTTGCTCTCTACAATAGTTACCATGGGGAAAGACTCCTGCCTCTAGGGACATACCCGTCTCAACCCTCCCCTCCCTTGCATCCATTTACCTTCTCTGAGCCCCAGTTTCCTCATTGGTAAAGAAATGGGAAATGTCATCTTTCTCAAACCCATAGGACCAAATCACTGGGCACATCAGATGGAAATCTGTATGTGAAGACGTTAGACAAACTCAAGAAAACCACCTCTGTGGACACCCACACATGTGTAAATACACAGAACCAGGTCCAAAGGACCCAGACTGATCCCAGTGGTTACTTTTTGGCTGAAAGGTTTGTACCAGGTATGGTCTGGCTAGTGCTGTCCAATAGGACTTACTACAATGACAGAATGTTCTGTCCACGTGCTGCCCAGTGTGGTCACCATTTGCCACGTGGCTACTGAGCATTTGAGATGTAGCTGGGGTGACCAAGAAACTATCATTCTTATTTGACTTCATCTTAACTAATTTAATTTTCAAAATAGCTACATGAGGCCAATGGCCACCATATTAGCGCGGTTTTAGACTTCTCTATTGTTTAAATCTTTTCTGTGAGTGACTCCAGGTACTACTTGCTTTTAATTAAAAAGGTTAAAAAAGAAAACTATATACATGTCGAGTGTTATTGCCATTGACTATTATCCTATTTGAAAAGTTCTGGGTGAGAAATTCCACTCCTGGGTCAATCCATTCAGCAATTGCTACAAATAGCTGGTTGGTGCATTTCAGGACCTATTCTTCAATCTGGTTTTTGCACACTGATCCCAGTCCAGCCCTCCCAGGGCTTGCAGCAACTTTGCCCACCTTCCTTCTGCAACCCAGGGATGAACCAGGTTGGAACACAAGAGCAGGAAGGCTTAAGGCTCAGAACAGCTCTGGAGAGGCACATTTGGCCGTGGTCCTGTAGGCCATCCTCCCTCCAGGAGCACCCAGGTAGGGGCCCACAAACCCCACAGTGACCCTGCTCTCTGGCCCTGTCTGCTGCTTACTCAGTGATTCCCCAGCATTCTGGTTTAAGGTGGGGAAAAGGGAAGGAGCTTTTGAGGTGGGGAAAAGGGAAGGAGAGGCAAGCCTGATTCACCCCAGAGGGAGCTGACCAGGGCCCTGAGAGAAGTCACAAAGGCCTCTCTCAGGCCCCCTGCCTGCTGGTCTCTGCTGGGTTTTCTCTATTCTTTGCTCTCAGTGTATGGGGGCCTGATTAAATCCCCCTGATCCTGACAATAGTACAGACCCCACAGGGTGGCCAGGATGATGAAATGGACTAATTCATCTGGAGCTCAATAATGGCTCTACGAACGGCCGTGGTGGACTCTCTTCAGCATGGACAGCTCTGAATAGCGCAGTGAATGCTTCATCCTGGTCTATTCCAGCCCCCAATATGGGCTTACTGTGTAACCTTGGGCATGTCTTTTTACCTCACAGCACCTCAGTCTCGGCAGTAAAATGGGAGAAAGGATACTTGTCCACATGACCACAGGATTGGGGTGTATTTGAAAAGTGAATCTCCATTTCTAAACTGCAGGAAGAATCTAGCACAGAGCTGGCCCAAGTCACGGGGCTGAATGCAGAGCTGATTTCCAGCCCCTGTGCCTCCTTCAGGCCCTGCCAGTGTCCTGGGGGTGCAGGCTGCAGACACCAGGCCCCAACTGGTACCTTGCAGGAAACTATGGTGTCACCGCCCTTCCACCTCCTGGTGACACTGAGTCACCCTGCAACCCACCTAGCAGTTATGACCACATTTCCTCCCCTGGGGGATAAGCGCGTCACGTGAGCAGCCAGGCTGCCTTCAGGGCTGATGCAGGTGGTAGCTCCTCCACCTGGAACAAAGTGGCTGTCCCATCCCCATCCACCTTTTGGGTCTGTGTTCTCTCTTCACATATATGCCCACCGGCCCCCAGTGCCAGATTCTAAAGTGGGCACAGTCACTCTTGCTTTAGCGTGAGGGAGGTCTCGGTGTAAGCTTTCAAAAGTGGGTGGTTGGAGCAAGCAGAGGACATCTGGGGCTGGCAGGGGATGAAGGGGAGATGCTGCAGCATGTTCCATCCTACCCCCTCCCCCGGCCCCCAAATACACCCTAATGTAAACTATGGACTATAGTTCATGGTACAATTTTAATATATACGATGGTTTGAAGCTGTAGGTACCCCAGAAAAGATCATGTTCAGAAACAATCACCTAATACATTCATGTGGGTGGGAACTTTTGATTAGGTTATCTCAGGTAAGGCATGTCCCAGGTGGGTCTTAATCTTCTTACTGGATTCCTTTTTAAGAGGATAAAACACAGAAAGCAAGGCTCCAGAGGAGATAAGAGAGAGAAGCTGAGAGAGGACACACAGAAAACAGAAAGAAAGCCACAGATGGAGCAGCCAGAAGCTGAAAACAATGAAACCTGGGAGATAAGAACCAGCAGACGTCGGTGCCTTCCCGTGTGACAGAGGAATTGAGGCTCGCCGGTAGCCGGACTTTGGGGAGAAGGTATCGTCTTGTTGATGCTTTCATTTGGACATTTTTCAAGGCCTCAGAGCCGTAAGTTTGTAAGTTAATAAATCCCCATTGTAAAAGTCAACGCATTTGTGGTATATTGTATTTTGTCAGCTTTAGCAAACCCAAACATTCTTTCATCAATTGCAACAATGGTACCACACTAACAAAAAGTGTTTACAATACGGAGCAGGGGTATATGGGATGCTGTATTTTTCACATGATTTTTCCGTAACTCTACAACTTCTCTAATTAAAATAAAAATAAATAAATAAAAAGTATCCCAAAGACTCTGAGGATAAGAATTGTACAGGAAGGACTTTGCCAGCGAATGGTGGAGGGGGAGATGGCTGGGGCCAGGCGGACCCTTTGGCAGCCACTCAGGTGTGTCCACACAGGGCCAAGTCAGAGAGGGTGGGGGAAGGCAGGGAGAACAGCCTGGCAGTGGGGCTTGGAAGATGTGCGTGGGGGGATGCTCCAGCAGCATCCCCTCCAAGATCCAGGAACCCTGGGGTGCCAGGGGAGGGTATCCGGGCCTCAGAACCTTGGGGTGCAGGACAGGGATGCAGGGAAGTTCAGGGGCTAAGGGAAGAGGCTCTGGGCTCAGACAAACCTGGATCCAGATCGTGGTTCTCACGTATTACTAAGAGCCTAGATCAAGTCACTTGCTGTGCCTCAGTTTTCCCACCTGCAAACTGGCACTGTGACCCCAGCCTCATGGAGCTGTGAAAACTGAGGAGAAGTTCTTAGGAAATGGGCCTGAAATAAGCCCTCAAGACATCATCGGTAATTATTACTGTCAAATCTATGAATGCCAAGAACTCCTGCCTTTTATTTGCCTTGATCAATATGCTGTTCCTGGCAGATATTCTTCCATTAGAGTTACAGAATATGCAATATTCACATCGACTCCCCAGTTCTTGGAAAATGTCCTCAAATTTCACTGTGGGGAGGGAGGACCCAGGCTGAAGAGAAGAGGCATGGTGCATCCTAGGGCTCATGCTTTTTAAAGAAAGACCACATCGAGCACGGGCACGTCCTAACCCAGAGGAAGGAACTGCTGATGGTGGTTGTGACAGACCGATGGGGTGGGGGTGGGGGAGGGGGGTAGCAGTATGGGCAGATTTATCTAAACAATGTAGAGAAACATCTGGTCAAGAGACTGGCACTATCAGGGCCCACCTGGACATGAACCCTGGTCTCAGAGTGGAGGCCCGTCGGCACAGGCCAGATCTGGGAGCCGCTGTGGCATCTGAACCACGCCTCCCCTCCCTTCATGGCTCATTTAAAGAGCTGACATTTGATTAAGAGTTAATACATGTAATGAGCCAGCTCACCACTGACCACGAAGCTGCCGAGGACACCAGGCTATATCTAGGAGGAAGAAGAGAGGACACTATTTGTGGCAGCAGCAGAAGGAAACTCTGCCAGTCCCCATACCGGGGGTGTCCCGAGAGCCACTGCCCTGGGCCTCTCGGGTCTTGTCCTGGGCAGGTCCTGCGGCTCACAAGTCTTTGTGAAGGACCTACAGCGTGGGGTTACCCCACCACTTGCTCCTGTGCAATGCCTGCGGTTCAGTGCCCCCATGCCACCCAGAGAGAGGAAGCCATGATCAGAGAGGTCAAAGAACCAGCCCAAGGCCTCACAGCAAGTCAGAACAGATCAGGGACAGCCAACGAGGGGGCCACCTACTGCCTCGCAGGGCCACAAGAGATGCTACAAAGAGGCTTACTGCCAACATGCACGGAGCTGGGCTCTTCAGAGAGAGACTGACACCAGGGTCATAGGTAACAGTTCACATTTATTGATACAACTATGTGTCAGATTTTGTTTCAAGCTCATTACATGTATTAACTCTTAATCAAATGCCCGCTCTTTGAATTAGGAACCATGCGTACCTCCACTTTACAGATGAGGAAACTGAGGGAGAGTGGAATGTGAACCCTGACCAGCAGCCACACTAAGGCACAACAATCATCCTCCCCTGGGGTGGTAGGCAGGGACTACAGGGGACCCCCCCCCAACCTACCCCAGTGTCTCCCCAACCCACCTCTTAAACACTCCTTTGTGCCCATGTCACCCCATTCTGTGCCAAGACCCTTGCCCAGGCCACTGTCAGTGCTGGCCTGCACCCCTAGGGAGCCTCCTTTTGGTCCCCCAAGCCCTTCCGGTAGCCCCACGCCCTTCTTCACAGAGCAGCTAGACTGCAAATCTGCCCATGTGGTGCTGCGACACCAAATCTGTATGTGAATGTTTGTAGTGGCTTTATCTCTAATTGACCAAAGTTGGAAAGAACTCAAACGTCCTTCAGTGGGTGAATGGAGAAACAAACTGGTACAGCCATACAATGAAAACATTTTCATCAATAAAAAGGAACAGAGCACCGAGACATGCAACAATACAGATGAATCTCAAACATGCAAAGGCAAGAAGCCAGAGTCACAGGACAACTTGCTGTATGATGCCATTTCTATGACGTTCTCGAAAAGGCAAAATATCAGGACAGAAGAAAGGAGTTATGGCCAGGGCCTGGGGGCAGAGGAGGGGTCCCAAGGAGGGGAAGGTGGTGGGAGAGGTTACCAGGCTCGGTTGAGGTGAGGGGTTGCAGGAGTCTGGAGGCTAGGGGTGGGCTGTCAGGACTTGGGGTGGAGGAAGAGTTGCCAGGGACAGCAAGGTGGGGGGAGGGGCTACCAGGCCTGGGGTCAGGGAGGGGCTGTCAGGGCCTGGGGTGGGGGAGGGGTTGGGTACAGCCGGCAGGACGGATTCTCTATCTTGATTATGGTGGTGATTACACAATTGTATAAGCTTGCAAAAACGTGCAGATGTGTATGCTAAGAAGGGAAAATTTTATGTGAATGATACCTCAATTATAAAAATGGAGGGAAAAGCTGCACTGTAATTTCTGCTGTCTTCAGGATGCTGTCTGAGACCCTCTCCTACCTATGCCCATCCTCTATCCATGCAGAATGCAAACATAAAGCACCCTGAGCTGGCAGCATGCCCAACACAGGTACACTGGCTCACCCACCTTCCCAGGCTCCCCTAGGGACTCCCAGCCCTGGCTCAGCCCAGGTCTCACTGCCCCAGGAAAGCCCTCCCAGGTGCCGCTCTGGTCTGAGCATCTGATCCAGTTTGGGGGCTGGAGGCCAGGGGACTCTCCAGGTTACCGTTTTCCACTCCACAGCCACTTGTGACCACAGGACTGAAAGTCACTACTGGCACCCCACGAGACTGAGGGTCATAGGACAAGGACAAGTTATGGGTTATTGAGGGAATGGGGCTCGAGGACACTGTTTTGTGTGACACCCTGAGGGCTGGGCAGGATTCGGGGGGGGTTGGTTGCTGTCCCCACACCATGCCCAGCCCTGCTGGGGCTCTGCAGAACTCAGGCCAGAGGACTAACTGGCCACAGCCTCTGCTCTTAGGGCCTCCCACCCAGAGTTGGCCTCCACAGCTTGTTCAGTCACCCCTCACCCCTCTCACCCACGCCACTGCAAGGCTCGCACAGCCCACTGCCTGTAGGCCCCCTTCTCTTCTCCCAGAAGCCCTTTGCCCTGGTCAGTTCCTCCTCGCCCCTCTCCTTGGCATCAATCCACCACATATTCATTCGACACACATTAGCCAAACCCTGTGCTAGCCATTTGTTCCCAGTTCTTACAGTGCTTGCTTAGCACAAATATTCTCCCAGTCATGCATTCTGTGTCCTGTCCAGTTGATCTGGCACTGGCCCCTCCTCCAGGAGGAGTCACTGTCCCTGCCCTGGGGTGCTCACAGACTAAATGCTGCAGACAGAGAATAAGCTGCTACATGCAGGAGGAACTGCTACAGGCAGGAGGAGGGAGGTTGTGAGGGGCTGATGGGGCTCCTGCTAGCTGGGGTCCCCGATCGCCCATGTGGCATCTCAGTGCAAGTTAGAAAAGGTGCTCCATGCTTCTCTGGATGCAGCCCCACCCACCTCCTTCTCTGTTCACTTCCCCTTGTCATGACACAAGCCTTGGCAAAAGAATGCAATTTCAGTCCCCAGGTGTCCCCCCCCCGCCCCCACCTTAGCCAGGTGCCCTTATGCCTCAAGCAAAGAGGCAGCCTGGATGCCTGCACAGAGCCCTGGAAAGGGTGTGGGTCCAACTGCAGGACTGCAGGAAAACCACTTCCCTTCCACAAAAGGGAACTTCTGTAACCAGAGCTGGATTAGGGGTCTCCAGAGGATACCCCAGCTCTGATGCCTGACAATGCTGGAGGCAGGACAGGGGTTGCTTTGGCCAGTGGAAAGAAGACCTCAGACTGTTCTTCAAATCACTTCAAGGGGACAATTGTGCAGCCCCTTGGGACAGCCCACCTTGCTCAATTCCATGACGGGCTTGTGGCCTGTCAGGCACAGCTCTGAAGGCCTCATATCCAGGGGGCAATCTTGGGGCGTCAGAGGTGACTCAGGGCAATTTCTTTCAGGTACAAATGAGCCTACGCTGTTCCATGTCCTGATATTTCAGGACAAACATGGATGGGCCAAGAGGTGAGGTGACCACTTAAGACCCTCAATGGCCAGTGGAAGCACTAGGTCAGCTTGGTACCAGCAAGAGATGGTGGGTGGATGGATGGATGGACGGATGGACAGATGGACAGACAGATGGATGGGTGGATGGATGAATAGTCAGGAGGATAAGTGAAAACATGGGTTCTGTTCAGACTGAGCCCTGGGGCTTTCTTGTACTGATGCAGTCAGGAGAGCAAAGGTAAGGAGGATCTGTAGAACCTTGGCACTGGGAGGGTTAACCTGGGAGGGTCCTCATTCAAACCCCAAATTTCACAGATGAGAAAACTGAGGCCAACAGAGGAAATGCAGCTGCCTTGATCAAAGCACAAGGATTTAGGAGTAAGAAACACAAACCAGACTAACTGGTCTGAAGCTTCTCATGAAACCTAAACCTAACAAACACTGACTGTGAAAATTGTTTACAAATCTTGTCCTTGAAACAAGAGCCTCGATCAGTGTAAAATCACCTTTCCTCTCTCTTCCTCTTCCTCCTTCTCACCTCCACTAGGAAACAAGGGCTTGCAGCTTGGTATTTCTGGCATATAATCTGGTCCTATATGGCAAAAAACATAAAGCATTATGTGTTGGTTAGAATTAAGTTTGGCTGAAAATGATAGAAAAGCTAAAATAATAGTGATTTAAGCCAGACAACTATGTATTCTTCTCTCATATAAAAGTCTGCATAAGTGGTCCAGGACCAGGATGTTGCTTCACCATGTCCAGGAACCCAGGCCCTTACTGTATTGTTGCTCCATTCTGCACAGTTTCCATTCACATCAGAGTCTAATATAGTTGTTCCAACTCCACCCAGCATGTCTGCATTCCAGCCCACAGGAAAGAGAAGAGAAAGATATGCCTCTTCCCTTTGAGGACACCTCCAAGGAAATTGTATACATATATCCCACTGTTCTGAACTTAATCACATGTTCACCTGGCTGCAAAGGAAACTGGGAAATGGTCAGCTAAAATGTACACCCAGCTAAAATCCATGGGCCGGTCAACAGGCTTTGCTTTATCATTAAATTTAGAGACTCCAGGATGGTGATAGATGCCAAGGAAATCAAGGTCCTCAAACAGAAATTTGTAGAATTTCACTTAAAACAGAGGGTACCTGGAAAGAAGTCAGCATAGGCACATGACTAAGTCAAAGGTGATCCATTAACATGATCACAATATGATGAGGCCACCAGTTAGGTGACACATAGTAACACATCCTCAGCACAGAAATGTGCATAGGATGCAGTACTTGATGAAAGGGGAACAGAGAATAACATGGGCACACAGAAGAAACTGTGTAAGGACAATGTGTAAAAAGGCATTGGGTCTGGGAGCAGATTCAAAGAGCTAAAAGTGTTTGATGTTTCAAGTTTCACTGTTTTGGAATGTCTGCATGTGAATGTTTTCAAGTACACAGTATAAATTATTTTGAGAAATCAACAGTCCTCACTGCAGCATGCAAACACACACATACCATACACATCCAGTAAATGGCCCCCAACTGAGCTCACAGTCCAAAGACCTAAGGACATCATTGCATGTAATCCTGACACAACTCTGGAGGAGAAATCCCTGTTCTACTTTGCAAATGAGGAAGAAGATGTTGTTCTACGCAGGTTAAGTGAATGGATGTCACACAAGGTAGAGCTAGAAAGTGAGAGAGCCATGCTTTCAGCGCCTTCGCAAAGTTCCACTCTTCTGCCAGAAGCCCACGTGGATCTCAACTTCCCTTCCAGGCCCATCAGAACCCCTTCTCCCTGACCCCATATCAGGTACTTCAGGGCTCCCACGCACAACTTGTCCATTCCTACTTTTGCACACTCAGCATTTTTCTTCTATCTTGAACACCCTTCTCCACATATGCCTAATTCCAGTTGTAAAGGTCCTACTTATCTGGTGATCACTGAGGGTGGGAGGAGGGGAAAGGTATGTAC
Source organism: Myrmecophaga tridactyla (assembly GCA_004026745.1). Classification (NCBI taxonomy): domain Eukaryota; kingdom Metazoa; phylum Chordata; class Mammalia; order Pilosa; family Myrmecophagidae; genus Myrmecophaga; species Myrmecophaga tridactyla. Next base: position 79,409 of record PVIY010004282.1, read on the forward strand.
AAAGTTTTTTCTTCTGAGAGGTGATTGTGGTGATGAATATACAACTATGTGATGATAATGTGAGCTATTGTTTATATACCAAGAACGGAATGATCATAAGAATGTTTGTGTTTATATGCTGTTATGTTTTTTTTTAAAAAAGATCCTACTTATCCTTCAAAATCCAATCCAAATGCCACCTCTGCCAGGGAGTCCTTCCCGCTTGCCACAGCCAACTATGACAGAGCCCTAGCACTTTTTTACATAATACCCTAACTTTAATTATTTGCATATTTGTCTTATTTTCTATAATAGATAAACTGGAAACTCCTAGCTGTTCATCAGGGTTTGGCAAATGTACGTATGTAAGAATGGACAGAAGGACAGATATATGGATAGATGGATGATGTATGGATAGATGGTTGGATGCATGTTTAGATGGATGGATGGATGGATAGTTGAGAGGATGGGGCAGATGGGTAAAGAAGCATTCATTAAGAGAAGAATCCCTGAATATATTTTAGATGGATATTCTTGTCAAAAATGTCAAGAACAGAAAGAAGTGAGCCTAATACCTGCTGTCATCAGGTGCCAGCAGTAGAGAGATATTGCTTTGAACTGCAAAGTCCCTAGAGAAATCTACATTATCAATCTCTGACATTCACTAAGAAGATTAAGGAAGCTGAAGACTCAACGGCTGGAGAAAGGAGTCCCGGCTGAATTCTTTCTTGACAACTTGCTCTTTTAGCCAGAGATCATCCGATTATGAAATTCAAAGGCAAATCCCTTTATTTCTTTGGAGCTCAGAAGCGGGCGAAGGAAGACATCCATTGTCCCAGGGAACGATTCAGCCCTGGAAAACCTGTGGGGAAGGAGAAGGCTGTGGAACCCTCTCCTTCCTCTGGGCTGTCCCCATCCAACCATCTCTCCAGAACGTCTTTTAGGAAACAGGGTCTGATGCCAGTCCCTGACACCTCATCTTGAATCAAGGAGTCGGGGGTGGTATTTGACATTTAAAGTCTCATTTCATAACTAGGGAATAAAAGGATCTGTTGTTAAAGACCCCAGAGTCAGTAAGCAAAGGACAGCTCCTCGCCAATGGGCCCAAAGGTCCCGCACTGGCCTCCCTCTCCTCGAATCCTTTTCACCCCTGGGGTCCAGGCTTTGGGGTGGGGCCAGGCTCAGGGGGCTCTCGCTCTGTCCAGGCCCAGGTTGGGGAGGATGCAGGGGCCCTGCCCGGGCGGCTGGCCCCAACACCCTGTCGGATGTGGCCTGAGTGTTCACTGCCGCGCTGCACTTACGGGCAGCCTTGACCACAACCGTGCTGGGGCTGTTCCTGCTAAAAGGGAACTGACATTTCCTAGCAGGCTGGTTAGTTCTTTCAAATGCGTACTGATTGGGGTGGGGGGACCCCCTCAGGAATCACCGGCAAGATTGGAGGGTGTCTGCTGCCACTTTGAAAGCTCCTGACCTCCAGAGGTATTTCTGCCATTGGGACAGCCTCCCCCGACCCCCAACCCCTGTGGAGAAGGGACGTGCCTGAGGCTGCAAGGCAGGCAGGCAGGGCAGGAGGCAGCGGCCATGATCGTGGCTTCCAGACTCTTCTATAAAGGTTGAGCTAATAGCCACATAGATAAGGAATCAGGTAGCCCCTCCCATTGTTTGGCAGGCACCCAGGCTGAGGGGAGGGCACCCCATAACCCTCACCCTTTTCTTCTCCTTCAAGGCCGTGCTGGCAGGAGAGAAAGGACTGAACTCAAGTGTAACACTGTGCGGGGGTGGGAGGCATGAGTGTCGGTGCCCCCGCTGTGCAGGGATGGGCTGGCTCTGGCGGGGCAGCACCAGGCGTGCTGGTGGGGAGCCCACGGCCTGGCTGGGAGCCGCTTCCCTCAGCGCCAGTGCCCACCTGGCCCCTTCCTGGCAGGGCCTTCCTCAGCCCTCAGCCCTCTCAAACGCTGACAGGAGCAGGCATCACAGACAGCTCCCCGGCCAGGAAGCCCACGAAGCCGCCTGCATTCTCCACAGCATCCTCACAGCTCCCCCAAGAAATGGCCGGTGGATGGAGGGCCTGTGGGCTCCATGTCACCGAGCCAGTCACATGCTGGGAGAGGCCACTCCGATGTGACCCAACCACTCCCCGACACAGACAAGCCTTCCCAACTCACAGCTCAGGCAGCAAGTCCCACCGAGAAGCCCCGAGACGTTCCCCCAAGTGGGCCTCCCGAACAGATGCACTTTTTACCAAGAGTAGTTAAAAAAGCAGAAAACAAACAAGTGAACAAAACACCCCAGGGCAGTGAACAAAAACATTTCCTTCCAGGCACTTGGTCAGGGTGATGACCCAGAAGACTCCTTTCGGAGACTTTGTTTCTCCTGAAAGCATGCCTGCATGTTCTAAGGCTGCTCCGCAGGCCACCCCGCAAGCCCTCAGACAGGCACTTCAATCCCCTCAGCCCCAGTAATGCTCTAGGACACCAACTTCGCTGTCTGTTGGGCCAGTAATTTGGAGAATCCCTGAATGTCAGACTGAGCAGGAGCAATGGAGATCACTGAGCTCATTTCTCAGATGGGAAAATGGAGATCCCTGGAGAGAAAGGACTAGTACCCTACAGTAAAATCCCAAAACGCCAGAGGGGATATGACTCTAGACTGCTACGACTCCAGCCCTCCTGAAGCCCTATGGCAGGCAAAGTCCCCAGGCATCTTCCACAACTGCAGAGGATGATACAATTAAGTCGACTATCTCATTCCCAGGCCTGGGGCGGGGGAGGGAAAGCGCGCGGGAGAGGAACACAAAATGGATAAATTCCACTGAAGCAACTAGAGAACAGTTCTCAGATTTGGGGTCAGCAACCTTTCATTTAACACACACATACACACAAAGACATCAAAAACTAACCACCACCATCAAATTACCTGATCATTTCATAAAAGATAGGAGACAATACTGCAAAAAGACCTAATCTTAGAATAAAGGAGAGTTTTGCCCAAGAAAGGGCAGTTAGCAACCCTAGCTGACACACTGACGCACACATGCACACATACAACAGTTTCTCGGTGGGACCCACAGACCCAGGCAGTTCCCCCAGAACCTCTATACCCAGCTAATCTCCATCCCATTGGCTGGTTCAGAGCTGGCTTCTCCTCCCGCCAGAGATGTGTGGGAAGCACAACTAGGGAAGCCAAAGTCAAGTGCCAGGGGTTAATTCCCTGGTGGCCAGCCGCCCTCCTTCCAGACTGAGGGAGGGGTGTGATAGCCTTAAGGGGATCACAGAGAGCCAAAGAGGAGGAGCTGGGCTCCTCCCAGGTTCTGGGCTTGCCCCTCTTGGGTCTCACACTCCTGTCTGGGTTGCCTTGAAAATGACACCACGTATTTAGGTACTTCAAGATGCAAAAGGGAAGGCTAAGAGGCAATTTTTAGAATCATGTTCAGTAAATCTTTGTCTTCAAGTATTTATCGAGTGTCAACTAGATGCCAATTTCTTCTTTAGAAGTTAAATCTCCTTAGGAAGAGTGATATTAACAGGGTATCAGCATCTCTAAACTGCTGGGCAAACAAGTGCAAAGAAGGGCATGGGTGTTACAAAAGGATAGATCACTATGAGTTGGCAAGGATGGAAGGCTTCATGGAGGAGGTGGGTCTGGTTCTCAGCATATCAAAAGGTCTGAGTTGGTCAAGCGAGCACCATCTCTAAGCCGACTTCAAGATGACTCAATTCTCCTCACTCCCTTCGAAAGATGTTTCCATTACGGACAGACAGATAGAGGTGAAAAAGAGGGGCTTTTCTGGGCACGTAGGTCCCCCAGACCCCTGGAATGGTTCAGGCCCCACGGGTGGTCCCTGAGGAGGCACCCTCTGCTTCTGCTCCTGCTCCCTCAATCTCTCCCTGGTCAAAACAGGTGCCCCACGGACTCTGAAAAGCAGTGTGCATAGACTAATTCTGGGTTCAGGGTAGACTCCTGCTTCCCCAGTCCTGCCCTAACCTTCCCACCTCCACGCCTTGGCTCAGGTTTCTCTCCCTTCCCAACCTGCCTTCCCCTCTCCAATGCCTCCCACCCAGTTTGAGTCATTTGTCACTGTTTGGGTGGCCTGATCAGAAGGCAGGATTCTCACGCTGACAGCTGGAATCTGGGATGAGGTCTGATTTGTCTATCACCTTTCCTTCGCTAGATGGGAGGCACCCACTGCAGGCCACCTCAGCTTCCTCCTCTGTAAAATGGAGTTACAGGGAGGCCTGAGAGGATGGTAAGTGGTCCAGGGTGGGTGATTCTTTCAGCAGAGACTCCATTCCTGGTGGAATTCAGTTTTTGATTTCCAGGTCCCCATGTCATGTCACGTCATGTGCATTTGAAGCTCAGTAAAGCCCACTAAACCAGGCCCCAGGCCCCAGGCCCAGGATAGGGAGGCAGCGGGGGATAAGGGGAGTTGGCAAGGGGGGCCTGAGGGGCAAATGTGCAGAGATTCCCTCTCCCAAGCCCACACCCAGTGAACAGAAACACTGAGGCTTGAGAAACCCAGAGGGATTAAGGGGTTCCTCTCAAGGACTCAGCACTAGCCCTGCCTGAGTAAGGCAGAAAGCCAGGGTGCTCCCAAATGTGGGGGCCTTGCCCAGGCAGCTCCTTGTAGGCCCGAGGCTCAGGAGACCCAAGTTCAAGGCTCAGCTCTACTTCCAGCTCCCACGGCCTTGGGTAAGGCACTGCTTCTTTTTGGGTCTCCATTTCCTTGTCACTCAATTAGGAGGTAGATTAAGTCAGTGACAGTCATACTTTTTTTCAACAGTGAAATCAAACATGAAAGTGTAACTGTTCTGCTTGCTGTGGTGGGACATGGCGGGGGGTGCCGGCTCAGTCTCCCCCCTATTCCCTGGTGTTGGCTCTGAGTGCATACATCTTAAAATGACTCCTCCGCACAACTACACAGCTGTCCCCTAAAGCAGGTCTCTTGGGAGCCCCAGCGTCCACTGAGAACTTCTCTCCCACCTCACTTCCAACCCATCAGCGAGTCCCATGGCTCCACCTTCTCAGACTCACTGCCCACACCGTCACAGCCACCACCCCTCGCCTGGCCACCACAGGTCTCCCAGCTTCCCCTTTGCTCCCCCATGTGTTCTAATACAACAGCCAGAGAGATCCTGCTCAAGTGGGATCAGGGCATCCCTCTGCTCAGCATCCTGCCATGGGCCCTTCTCTCCCAGAATACAAATCAATGGCCTGCTTCTGGCCTCATCTCCCACAACCCACTCCTGCCAGCCTGCTCAAGCACAGCCCCCTCAGAGATCTGCCCTCACTCTCCCCAGTTTCTCGGAGTGGCCTCCCCCGATCACCTGCTCTGAAACAGCCCCCTTGGCTCCCTACCCTCTTACCCTTACTCTCTGTCTCTTCTCAGGGGGATGTTAGCCCAGCTAGAGCAGAGCCTGTAAGTTTCAGGCATGGCAGAGACCCTGAACGGTGTGAGAAAGCATTTGTGCCCAGGGTATGGGCACCCTGTAGGCATTTTCTCTCTCCTTAGATGATTTTTTTCAACAAGAAGCAGACAACTTGCTTGCCAAGATCCCTCAGATTCCTATTCCAGGGTGCCCACACCCAGGGGACACCATCCTATCTCCTGGGAGGCGGGTGGGGGCCCTTCCCCCAGCTCTCTCATCACCCCTCCCTGGAGAGAAGGACCAGGCTGAGGGAGCAGCAGGTTGGAAGGAGAACCCAGGACCCACCGAGTGTGTCCAGCCGAGTCTGAGGGTCATCGGAACTTCACCCTCGTCATCGTTGGGAACTACAACTATAGTGAATGTGCCACCTAGGAAGCAGGGGTGCAGGGGGTGCTGAGGGTGTGGCCTGAGAACTGCTTTCCAGAGCTGGAGACCGAGAAGGAGAGGGCTCCTGAGAACAGGGTCCCAAAAGTGGAAGTTAGAGAAAGGCAGACAGAGCTCGAGTTAAGGAATTCTTTTCTCAGGCCAGCAGTAGAGGCAGGTTCTCCATTGCTGGAGGTATGTGCACACCCCCTGGGAAGGGATCCCTGCACCAGGGACGGGGTTGAATGGGAGGCCATCTAGGAATCTTCTACCCTAAAAGGTGCTCTAAAATAAAGTGCCACTGCCAGCAATGAAAAATGAATTCATATGGTACCTAGGATGTGCCAGGCACTGTTCTAAGTGCTTTAAAACATTAACTCTAGCATGATTGTTCTGCAAACCAACAACTTCTCTAAAATATATATATATATATATATATATATATAAACTCATCCAATCCCCATAATGATCCTATAAGTCAGTGCTATTATTATACCCAATTTTCAGATGAGGCACAGGCCAGGTTGCTTTTCCAAGGTTACACATCTGGCAAATGGAGAGGTCACACCCAACAAATGAAAATGATGGTGCTAAGAATAGCAACTATTGAGGGTTTACTCCACACCCTTAGGCCAGTGTGCCTCTTTCTATGCCTTATCTCATTTAATCCTCAAAATAACTAGGAGGTATATACTATAATTTATCCACATTTTTCTAGAGGGGCAGAGAGAGTAAATAATGGACCTAGTAATAAACCAAGAAAGGTAAGACGAAGTAGGGCAGGCCAGGGTAGCCCATGGGGGCAGGAATGAGAAGCTGGTGTGGTCAGGGCCTCACCTACCTCCTTGGGGACCCCTTGGCCAGCTCCAACCAGCAATATTGGACGCAGCAAATATGGCCCATAGGGGCGTCTTCCCCAAGGATAGGGAGGTTTCCTGCCCAGAGGGCCCAGAATTTCTACTTCCTCCCACCTAACAATGCCTTTCCAGAGGTTATTTCCAAGGGAAGCCATACAACCAGATTTTTCCGCATGGGGCCGAGGCGGGGGAGGGGGAGGAAAGAAGGGAGACGTTCTGAGCTAGATGCACTTAAAGGCCCTTTAGATACCTGCTCTCCATCTCCTATCATGTCCAGCTGACCCCCAATCCAGGACTGCTCAGGCCCGTGAATAATGGAAGAAGTTCGGCCTCATCCTCCTGTTTTACAGAGAGCTGGACTGAGGCCCTATGAGATGAGGTCACTGAGCTAGGCCAGGCCGGCTGCAGGGGGGCCAGGAGGCCATCGCACAATGGGCCTGGGACTTTTAAAAGAAAAAAAAAAAGCAGACAAGCGCTCCCCCAGACGCACCCAGCAATCTTGGCACCCAGAAAGGTTCTGAGAGGTCCTCCCAGGACTCCTCTGACCTGGAGCGTCCCCAACACCTGAAGCTTTCCCCTAGTAGCTGCCCCGGACGCCTTCTGGGCTGGGTGGGGCGGGCGAGGGGACCTTCTCCACCGAGGGCAATCCTGAGGAGTGTGGAGAGCCAGAGGTTGAGAGCCCAAGGTCGTGAGGTGGGTGTGGGGGATATGAAACAAGATACCAGGGACCCTCTGGGAAGCCGGCTTTCAGACCAGTTCGGCTTCACGCTCTCCAAACGGCGCCTTGTTCCCGCGGAACCCCGCAGTCCGTGCGCCCTGGACCTTGCCCAAGTTCCAGGCTTGGAAAGGGCCGGTCCGAAGTTCGCGGTCCCGGCTCGGGCCAGAGGGGTGGGAGGAGGGGACCCGGTGGGAGCTCGGTCTAGGCGGGCCAGTCAGCTGTTGGGTCCTCCGAGTCCTGGGGGCCCCGGCCCACCATCCCACGCCGAGCCGACCCGCAGAGTCCGAGGGAGCGCTGGGGCGCAGGCGGAGCGGCGGTAGCTGGAGGCTGGCGGAGCAGGGACTAAGCGTGTTTTGTACCCAAAGTTCAGGTGGGACAGGAACCCGGGGAGCGGGCCGCGTCCACGCTGCCCCTCGGCCCCGGCTCTGACAGGTAGTGACGCCCTCCCTGGCATCCGTCCCGAGCCGCGCCGCCGCCGAACTTCTCGCCTGGTTTTCCAGGGAGCAGCGCCTGGGCTTAAAAGTTTGGCTAAATCCCCAAATCCTGCAGAGTCACCAGGGCCGCCCGCTTTGCCGCAGATCTGAGGGTCTGGGCTTTGCCGCGGTCAGGGGTCGCATCTCAGCCCGACTTCCCCGGTTCCGCAGCCCGGCTCCCTCCTGGAGCACCCGGGACCCCGAGGGGTGGGGGCGGGGAAGGGGAGCGGGCCGAGCGGGGGCCCTGGGAGCGCGGAGGGAAGATGGGGTCCCACCCGAGACTTACCCTGCAGGGTCCCCGCGCGCGGGCGCCTCAGCCCGTCGGATCATGCTGTCGGCAGCTCCGGGACGGTGAACGCTGGGGCTCAGGCGCCGGGACGCGCTGGCCGGGGTGCTGCGGACGCCCGCATGCCCCTGGCGCTGGCCCTCGGGAAGGGCCCCGGCCGGCGCCGCTGCCAGCCCCGCGCCGAGTCGGGAAGCCGCCGTCGCCGCGCTGTAGGGCGCTCGCTCCCTTCTACTTCCTGTATCGGAGCGAGCAGGGCTTTCAGGAAGAGGCTGGCCTTGGTGGTCAACGGTATTTTGTCAAGAGCCATTCGGCGGCCGCTCGCGGCCAGATTCTCCCTGGGACAGACAGAAACCCCGGCGGCGCGTCCCTAGGGCCGGGCCTTGCGGCGGGTGGTGTTGGCCAGAGGCGCCCGCGCCGAAGCCGGGTGGGGGACGCCGGGCCCGCCGCCGGGGCTGCCTCCGT
>PVIY010004282.1:88072-104527 GCA_004026745.1 Myrmecophaga tridactyla
GGAGGTGGAGCCAGCCTGTCAGTTCACACAAATACAGCATGCACAGAAAGCTAAATGAAGCCAGGAGGCCTCTCCTCTGGGTACCCAGGTATTAAAAAATGCCTCCTGAAGCTGGGCTGTTCCCCAGAGGATTTCAGGAGTGACTGGGCAGGACTAGACCCTGTAGGGTCACCTTGATCGAATGCACGGTATTTGAAGCTCAGCACTTTTGACAGCTAGGGCCGGGTAATTCTCTGTTGGGGGGAAGGAGAGAGTCCTGTACATTTTAGGATGTTTAGCAGCGTCCTTGGCCTCAACCCACTAGACGCCAGTAGTATCAAGGCCCCTGTAACAATCAAAATATGTCCTGCTTTTGTTAAATGTTCCCTGGGGATGCTCCAATGAGATCAACTGGTCTAATGCGTTCATGTTATAGATAAGGAAACTGAGGCCCAGAGAGATTAAGCGACTGGCCTGAGGCCACACAGCAAATTGAGGCACAGACAGCCTGATGCCCAAGGCTCTGTTAAAGCACCAGGAGGCCTCTTTGTTCTGCCCTGCTGCTCCCCACCCCACCCCCATCCTCCACATCCACTCCTCCCCCATCTTTCCTGGCATTTCTGTCAAGGAATTTCCTGGCAAATCAGCCTGTCAAGAGTTAGAGAGAAAAGATCCATGTCTGGACATACATTAAAAAATACTGCCTCTTGCTAGGAATGAAGAATCGTGTAGTCATATTGTAAATCAGTTCCTCAAAAGATTGAACATAGAATTACCATATGACCCAGCAATTCCACTCCTAGGTATATACCCAAGAGAAATGAAAACATATGCTTACACAAAAACCTGAACACAAATATTCACAGCAGCATTATTCAAAATAGCCAAAAGTAGAAACAAACCAAATGTCTATCATTTGACCAATGGCTAAATAAAGTGTGATACATCTACACCGTAGAATATTATTCAGCCACAAAGGGCCTGTAGCACTGATTCATATCGAACCTTGGATAGTATGATGAACCTTGGAAACATTATGCTAAGTGAAAGAAGCCAGATGCAAAAGACCTCATATTGAATGATTTCATTTATATGAAATGTCCAGAATAGGCAAATCTATCAAGACCAAAAATAGAATGGTAGTTAAAAGAGGCTAGGGACAGTGGGGAATGGAGAGTGATTGCTAATGGGTATGGAGTTTCTTTGTGGGGTGATGAAAATGTTCTAAAATTGCTTGTGGACATGGTTGTGCAATTTTGTAAATATACTAAAAACCATTGAATGGTACAGTTTCAACGGGTGAATTGTAAGGTATGTGAATTATATCTCAATAAAGCTGATTTTTTAAAAAAAGGAAGAGAAAAAAAATGTAAAGTCTCTAGGAGGCCATCCTAACCACCCCAGCTCCCACCACTTCTCCCTCTGCCCAGCTAGCCTACAGGCCCTCCCTCGTTAGCTCTTAACTATGCCCCATTTGCTTTTTCCTCTGCTCCAGGGGCTAAACTGTCTCTTCCCTGGACAGGGACCAACTTCACTATATCCCTCAAGAGTGTTGTAGCCTCCTGATTAAAAGCACGGGCTTTGAGGACAGATACATACTCAAATCCATCCCCAGGGTCTTTCAACTGGGTGGTCTTGGGAAAGTCACCTCTCTGAGCTTCGGTTTACTCATCTGTAAAAATAATGAGTTCACATGAGGTAGGTAAGAAAGTAACCCCCATGCCATTATTATTCCATTACTATCCCTAAAATAAGCCTGCAGCCCATTCCCAGGCCTTCCCAGGCCCCAGGGAAGTGGCCTAGTCAACTCCCACACCTAGAACCTCCCTTTGGGCCCACCTAGGCTAATATGAACTGTGTGTACCCAAACTCTTCCATGTTCCCAGTCCCCCACCTAAAAGTTTCCTTCAGCATCCTGGGCCACCGCCGAGAAACTCAGGACAAGCCCCTCACAGCCTGGGTTCCATGGAACCAGCCCCAAGGCTCCTGCCAGATCTCTACAGACACCTCCACAAAGCCCTCTGCTTGCCTGCTCTGAGAAGCCAGAGTTCTGGTGAGGTCCCACCATGCCCCTGTTGCTAACTGACCAATGAGGAGGTTTCCAAAACTTCAGAAATCTGACCAGACTCCTTTAGTTGTGGCCTCTGGTCCTTCCTGAGTCCCCTTTGTACTCACAGGTCCTCACACCCCCTGCTTCTCTCTCTGGGCCTGGTTCTCAGGACTCCTTCCCTGAACTGAGCATCTGCTGTTGTTTGAAACTGCAAACCCCCTACTTGTTTTTGTTTTGTTTTTTTATGACAGCACCCCATTTCCCTTTAATGAGCCACCCCCACCCCCCACCCCTTACTCTGCAGTCATCTGTTGGGATCAGGTGGAGATGACAATCACCTCTCCTATTTAGAGGGAACACATGATTCTAGTCTGGCCAATCAGAGTGCTGCATTTCCTGACCACAGTGAGCACATGACCCAAGCTGACCAATAAGATTCCTCCCTGAGAAGTTTGGCTGGCACTTACGGGGAACACCAGCGCTCTCCTCCACACAAACTGACAGGGCATAAACTTGGGGCAGCCAGTCACTATCTGGGTCACCATATTCTATTGAAGAAGAAAGCCGAGATGGATGAAACCAATGCAGAAAGAGAGAAAGTATGTCCTGGTGACATCCTTTGAGGCTTAGCACCTGACATTCTTAAAGCCAGCTGCAAGATACCTCAGTTAAAAGAACCAATACTGTCCTCTTCCTTTTTGTTTTTGAGGGGTCAGTTCATTTGAGTCAGGCTTCTTTTGGTTGTCACCAAAAGACTCCATAATGGCAGTGCCTCCCTTCATCTTCCATTTCCTTGCTGGGTCTGGAGGCTATCTAGTTGTGACAGCACTATTGTCCCCAAAATATAAGAGTCTGATTTTTGCCTCTGGGGATCTCAGAGTGACTCTCACCTTGACTTCTCAGCCCCCTCCTCTCTGCCTCCACACAGGTGAAGAATTCAAACAGAACGAGTCCTCAGCAGGAATCCTTCCAGGGGAAGGAAACTCTGAGCATCACAGGGGTTTCTGGGAATTATTAGTGAAGAAAAGAGTCTCACAGCACAGCCTCTTTCAAAGTCCCCCAAACTTTGCTCTAAGTTGGAAAGGGAGCATGCTCTGTTAGAAATTTCCCAACTATATAGTGTAGTGGATAACAGCAAGGTGCTCTGAAGTCAGACCTTCAGAGTTAAAATCCTAGCTCTGCCACTTAAGTGGCTGTGTAGCCTTAGGCAAGTTGCTTAACCTCTCTGTGCCTCAGTTGCCTTCTCTGTAAGGTGGGATAATGATAGTGGCTACCTCAAAGGGTTGCTGTGAGTACTGCTACATGAGCTAAAATAGGTAAGGTGCTTAGGGCAGGACCTGTCATATAGTAAGTGAACAATAAATGTTAACTATTATTTGTACCATAACCAAGCCCTCAGTGTACCAGTCAGATCTCATAGGAAACAAGTGGCACACCTGAGTAGGATAATTTGAGGAAGTTTAGGATACAAGGGAAGGTGTAGTAACCCTCAGAGCTGTTACTTTCCCTAGCCAAAAGGATGAGGAGAGGGAGTGGTTGTCAGACCACAAGAAGAGTCCTGTAGAGATAAACAAAAAACTGACAGTTTGTCACCCAAAACCTGCCCAACAAGAATTGCTAAAGGGAGTTCTTCAGATTGAAAGGGAAAGACAGGAGAGAGTGTCTTGGAGCAGTACAAAGAAGTGATGATCTTTAGCAAAGGGTAAATGCAAAACCCGACAGTACTGTATCCTCAATATACAACTCTACTCTTTAATTTCTGTAAGAGTCAGAATACAATAGAACAAGAAAAAGGCATATTTCCTGGTAAGAGTTAGAACACAATTGAATAAGAAATATCATATTTCCTGATAACGGACATGGAAAATATAAAGAGGTAATGTGGGACAAAAACAACATAAAGAGAAAATGGAGGGTGTCCACGCACTTCTCCAAAAAAGAAACAAGCAAAACCAAAAAAATTCAACAAAATAGTGCTCCAATAATGGGATATTCACATGGAAAAAATAACGAAATGTGATCCCGCTGTACAGCATACAGGAAAAATAGAGAGAGAGAGAGAGCGCAAATGGAGTGATATGGGAGCAGAGAATGTGTATGCTATTGAAGTTAAGTGGTGTTTTTTCAAAATAGTAAGCTTAGGTTGTAGGTAATACAAACCCCAGGGTAACCACAAGGAAAGTATTCTAAAATTTACAGAAACAGAAATGAGAAAAGGATCAATCAGTTACATCACTAAAGGTCAACTATAAACAAAAGGAAGCACGTGAAGGAAAAGAGCAGACAGTAAAGATATGGCCTAAAAAACAAAAGATAAAATAGCTGAAATAAGTCCTGCCTATACAGTAATCACACTGAATGCTAATAGAGTAAACTCTTCAATCAAAAGACTCAGACTGGCAGTTGGATAAAATAGCATTATTCAATTACATGTTGTTTATGCGAGACTCACCTTAGACCCAAAGACACAAATAGGTTGAAAATGAAAAGATGGAAAAAGATAATCCAGGCAAATTGAAACCAAAAGAGAATTGGGGTAGCTATACTAATATCAGACAAAATAGCCTTTACCTTGAAAGTTGTTATAAGACACAAACAAGGACACTATATATTAAGAAAAGGGTCAATCCACCAAGAAGAAATAACAATAATAAATATTATGTATGTAGTTATTAGGTAACCAAAGTGCCCTAAGATAAATGAGGCAAATACTGGCAAAACTCAAGGGAAAAATGGACACCTCTACAATTATAATTGGAGACTTCAATATACCACTTTCATCAATGGATAGAATATCTAAACCAAAGATCAATGAGGAAACAGAAATTGAATAGTATGATAAGTGAATTAGACTTAACAGACACTTATGGAACACTGCACCCCAAAACACATTCTTCTCAAGTGCACATGGATCATTCTCCAGAATAGACTATATGTTAGGCCACAAAACAAGTCTCAATACATCAAAAAAGATTGCAATTATACAAGTATCTTCTCTGACCACAATGGAATGAAGCTGGAAATAATAACAGGCTGGAACTGGAAAATCCATAAACACATGGAAGTTCAAAGAAACGCTCTTAAACAATCAATGAGTCAAAGAAGAAATTATGAGGGCAATCAAAAGACAAATGAAACAAGAACACAACATATAAAAAGTTATAGCACCTTTCATGAAGGAGACCCCGGTTCAATTCCTGAACCATGCACCACCACCACCCCAAAAAAAGAAAAGAAAAACTTATAGGATGCAGCAAAGGCAGTACTCAGTGGGAAATTTATAGTACTAAATGCTTATCTTAAAAACTTCTGGCTAGAGTGGCAGAGAAAAAAGAGAGAAGATCTAAATAAACAAAATCAGAAATGAGAGGGGGGTGCGTTACCACTGACCCCAGATAAATTAAAAGAATCATAAGAAGCTATTATGAACAACTATATGCCCAAAAATTAGCAATTGAGATGAAAAGGACAAGTTCCTAGCAATATAAAAAAACCTATACTGACTCTAGAAGAAATAGCAAATTTCAACATACCAATTAAAAGAGACAATCAATAATCAAAACTCTCCCAACAAAGGAAGGCCCAGGACCAGACAGCTTCACAGTTGAATTTTACCAAACATTCTAAGAAGAATTAATACCAATCCTGCTCAAACTTTTCCAAAAAATTGAAGAGGAGGGAACACTCCCTAACTCATTCTATGAGGCCAACATCATCCTAATAACATGCCAGGTAAATAGCATAAGAAAAAAGTTACAGATCAACATACTTTATGACTCTAGATGTAAAAATCCTCAATAAAATACTAGCAAACCAAGTCCAACAACGCATTAGAGGAATTATACACCATGATCAAGTGGGGTTTATCCTACGTATGAAGGGTGGTTCAACATAAGAAAATCAATTAATGTAATTCCCCACGAAGGGGAAAAAAGCTACATGTTCATCTCAATAGATGCAGAAAATATATTTGAAAAAATGCAGCACCCCTTCTTGATACAAACACTGAGATAACTAGGAATAGAAGGAAACTTCTTCAATGTGTCAAAAGCGTAATGAAAAACCCACTGTTAACATCATACTCAATGGTGGAAAACTGAAAGCTTTCCCTCTAAGATCTAGAACAAGACTTCCACGACTGTTATTCAACATTGTGCTGGAAGGTCTAGCAGAGCAATTATGCAAGAACAAGAAAAAAAGGCATCCAAATTGACAAGAAAAAGTAAAACTTTCACTATTTGCAGATAACATGATCCTGTATACTGAAAGTAACAGAAAGTCTACAACAAAGCTTCTAGAGCTAATAAATAAATTAACCAAAGTGGCAGGGCAAAAGATAAACATGCAAAAATCAGTACTGCTTCTATGTACTAGTAATGAACAGTCTTAAGAGGAAATTAAGAAAAAAAAATCTATTTACCTTAGCAACTAAAATAATCAAATATCTAGGAATAAATTTAACCAAGGATGTAAAGGACTTATACATGGAAAATGAGAAAACATTACTAAAAGAAAGGGACATTCCATGCTTTTGTATTGGAAGACTAAATATTGTCAAGGTATAAATTCTCCCCAAAGCAATTTATAGACCCGACACAATCTCAATCAAAATTCCAAGAGCCTTCTTTGCAGAAATGGAAAAGCCAATTATAAAATTTATATGGAAGGGTAAGGAGACTTGAATAACTAAAAACATCTTTTAAAAGAACAAAGTTGGAGGACTCACATTTCCCAATTTTAAATTCTTACAAAGCTGCAGTGGTCAAAACAGCCTAGTACCAGCACAAGGACAGACAGACCAATGGAATCAAATTGAGAGTTCAGAAATAGACCCTCACATGCATAGCCAACTGATTTTTTATTTACTATTTTTATTTTTGATTTCTTTGGCATGTGCAGGCTCTAGGAATTAAGCCTGGGTCACTGGTATTTTTATTTTTATTATTTTTCAAAAAAGCTTCATTTTAAAATTTAATTTTTTTTTTTTTTTAGCTTTCTGACTCTGTGCTTGCGCCTTCAACACTTTCACAATGATTTTCTGTCCCTCAAGCAGGAAAGCATGCTTGATTCTGTCACAGACACATTTAACACACATGGAACCACCACAGGCTCTGCATGTGTCTTTGTTTTAGATAACCTCATAAGAACTTTAGGCCTCACAGCATGAATGCCCCAAAGTCGGCCTGGGCACACACCACGTGCAGATTTTGGTGCTTTCCCAACCTCTTGGTATAAACATAAACAATTCTCACCAGGGGTCTGGGACAGTCTAGTTTCGTTGGAGCCAGTATTGTAGGATAGCCTTCGACAGTACATCAAACACTGGATCATTTTTAACGCCTCTAGATACCGTCCCCCCAAAGAGTGGCCAATTGATTTTTTTTTTAAGAAAAATAAAAGAAAGACATTTATTGAAATGATAGTGGGATGTCCTAGGATACCAATATATATAGCTGAAAAACCAAGATTCAGAACAGAAAGGGACAAGGGCAGCTATGCGGTCTTGAGGAGGGGAAGTCCAAGGGCCTTTGCCTTGAGAGGCTGTGTTAACATACCTGCAGAGCGCCTTAGCATCATTTAATTTTCATGAGAGACTGTGATTGGCTCAGCTTTCGTCAGGTGACCACACCCCACCCCCACCCCTGGACCACCAACTGTGGTCAGGTGGGCAGGGTCATGGGGATGCAGCTGCAGGCACTTATGCAGCACTTGGAAGCAACGTGGAGTGATTCCAGCGGAGAGAATTACCAGAAGCCTGGAATTCACCTCAGATGGTGCCCACTAGCATATACTGGGCTTCTGAGGCTGAAATGAAAAGTCCAAAGCTCTGCGCCTGGCTATGACTATCCAGTGGGGAGGCAGCCACACGCAAGGGATTTTAGCAGCAGTGGACACCCAGTTCACTTAAGGACAAACACACATGGTCTCCTACGTGCCTCCTTGAGGCAGTAACTCTGCCTCTGGCTCAACACTGTCACCCCAGGGCCTGGTTGGTCATTGTATCAGGCAAGGCAGGGCATGTTCTGCTGCAGTAACAAACTAACCCTCCAATCTCAGTGTCTTAACACACATATGCTTATTTCTCAGACATACATCCTGTCCAACACAGACACTCAGGGATCCGGGCTGAAGGAGCCCCATTTGGAGTATACTGTTCCTGCAGGGGAAGAGAGGCTGCGGAGAATTGTCTAGGGAACTTTTACTGTTTCAGCCAGGTCATGACACGTGCTGTTTCTATTAATGTTTCTTTGGTCACAAATGATCACCGGGGCTAGGAAGTGTTGTCTTCTGTTTGTTTGGAGGTAAAGAAGAGCCAGCCATTTGATATGAACTTAATATTTGTTCAATGAAAGACTAATAGTAGCTAATATGCTTGAGCCCTAACTATGCCCCAGGAACTGTGTTGAAAGAGTGCTTTATCCATTATCTTTCTTTCATTTCTTTCTTTTTTTGAATACATTTATAGAGAGATCTTCACACACATACAGTCTAACCATGGCATACAGTTAGTGGCTCACAATATCATCACATAATTGTATATTCATCACAATGATCATTTTTAGAACAGCTGCATCCCTCCAGAAAAAGTAATAAAAAGAAAAAAACTCATTCATCCCATAGCCTTTACTCCACCTTCTCACTGACCATCAGTATTTCAATCTGCCCATTTTTTTTACCTTTATCCACCTATTTATTTATTTTTTTATGTTTATTTTTTTACTCATCTGTCCATATCCTGGATAAAAGGAGCATCACACGTAAGGTTTTCACAATCACATGGTCACATTGTAAAAGCTGTATAGTTATACAATCATCTTCAAGAATCAAGTCGACTGGAACATAGTTCAACAATTTCAAGTACTTCCCTCTAACCACTCCAATACACCACGAATTAGAAAGGGATATCTATGTAATGCATAAGAATAACCTCCAGGATAACCTCTCAACTGTTTGAAATCTTTTAGCCACTGAAAGTTTGTTGTGTCTCATTTCTCTCTTCCCCCTTTTGGTCAAGAAGACCCTTTCAGTCCCATGATACTATGTTCTGACTCATCCTGGGAGTCCTGTCTCACGTTGCCAGGGAGATTTACACCCCTGGAAGTCATGTCCCATGTAGTGGTGAGGGCAGTGAGTTTGCCTGCTGAGTTGGCTTAGAGAGAGAGGCCACTTTGAACAACAAAAGAGGTTCTTTTGGGGGTGACTCTTAGGCATACCAATTGATTTTTAACGAGGTGCTAAGTCTACTCAATGGGGAAAGAATAGTTTCTTTAACAAGTGGTGCTGGGAAAACTGGATATCTAGTTTAATAGGGGGAACACCATCTGACACCATGTACAAAACATCAACTCAAAATGGGTTAAAAACCTAATTAAAAGAACCAGGACTATAAAATTCCTAGAAGAAAACATAGGGAGGCATCTTCAGGACCTTGTATTAGGCAATACCAAAAGCATGAGCAATAAAATTAAAAAAAACCAGACAAGTGAGACCTCATCAAAACTTAATATTTATAAGCCTCAAAGGACTGCATCATGAAAGTGAAAAGAAAACTGTGGGAGTTAGGTTCAGGTATCAACTTGGCCAGGTGAAGGTGCCTAGTTCTGCTGCTGAGGACATGCGCCAATGGCATATGAAGCTCATCTGTTGCTGATTACATCTACAGTTGGCTAGGGGAAGTGCCTGCTGCAATGAATAGTGTTTGATTTAATTGGCTGGATGCCTAAAGCAGCACAGCCCAAGCAGCTGAGCATACCTCATCTCAGCACTCGCAACTCAGCCCAGGCTTTGGGAGAAGCAGAAAGGAATCACCCCAGGGAAAGCTGCTGGAAAAACAGAGATTGCCTTGTGCCTTCCCGTGTAAGAGAGAACCTCAGATGAAAGTTAGCTGCCTTTCCTCTGAAGAACTATACGTTTTTAATTAAATAAGTCCCCTTTTATTAAAAGCTGATCCATCTCTGGTGTGTTGCATTCTGGCAGCTTTGGCAGACTAGAACAACAACCTACAGAATGGAAGAAAATATTTGGAAACCATATATTTGAGAAAGGTTTAATTTCCAGAATCTATAAAAAAGTCCCACAACTCGGCAACAAAAGAGATGGATAATCCAATTTTAAAAAATGGTCAAAAGGCTTGAGTAAACATTTCTTCAAAGAAGATATATAAATAGCCAAAAGAACATGAAAAGATGCTCAGAATCATTGGCCATTAGAGAAATGCACATTAAAATCATGGCATATCACTTCACACCCACTAGAATGGCTACTATGAAGAAAATGAAAAATAAGTGCTAGAGAGCATGGGGAGAAACAGGAACACCCATCTATAGTTGGTGAGAATATAAGATTGTAAAGCCACTGTGATGGTTCCTAAAAAAGTTAAGAATAGAATTACCGTATAACCTGGCAATCCCACTTCTTAAGGTGTATATTCAAAAGAATCAGAAGTAGAGACTCAGATATTTGCAAACTGATGTTCATAATGGCCTTATTCACAATTACCAAAAGATGGGAGCAACCCAAGTGTCTATCAATAGAAGAATAGATAAGCAAAAGATGGTTTATCCTTACAGTGGAATACTAAGCAGTTGTGAAATAATGAGGTTTCAATACATGCAACAATATCGATGAACCTTGAAGACATCATGTTGCATGAAATGAGTCAGACACAAAAGGACAAATATTGTATGATCTCAGTGATATAAAACAATCAGAATAAGCAAATTCATAGAGTGAGAAATTACAATATAGGTTACTCGGGGTCAGAAATGGGGAGTTAATGCTTAATGGATTCAGAATTTCTGTTGAGGGTGATGGAAAAGTGGTAATAGATGATAGAGATGGTAGCACACCGTTGTGTGTGTAACATCACTGAGTTATATGTCTGAATGTGGTTAAAAGGGGGAAATTTTACATTGTTTATATGTTACTAAAATAAAAATTTTAAAACACGTGTGAATGAATATGTATATCAGCATTATTCATGATGGACAAAAAGTGGAAACTCATATATTGTACACTGACAAATAGGTAAACCAAATATGGTATATGCATCCAATGGAATATTATTCAACTGTGAAAAGGAATTGAAGTACTGACACATCTAAACATGGATAAACCTGGAAAACGTTATGCTAAGTGAAATAAGCCAGATAGCAAAGATTACATGTTGTATATACTCCATTTATAAAAATGTTCATAGGCGAATCCATAGAAGGCAAATCCATAGAAACAGGATTAGTGGTGTCAGGGGATGAGGGGAGGAAGGAATTGGGAGGTACAGGATTTCTTTTTTGGGGTAATAGAAATATTGTGGAATTAAAATTAGATGGTTGCACAATATTCTGAATGTACTTAAAATACTGAATTGTACACTTTGAAATGGTGAGGTCTATGGTATGTGAATCATATAGTAATAAAACATTCTTTAAAAGAAAAAGATGTGCTCAAGAGTAGAAATCTGATTCAATACAATTAATAATTTTCACTGCTTCATCCAAGAAAAAGAGAGGTGCAGTGTTTCCCTCATGGGGACCCTCAGGGAGGCAGCCAGGAAAAGAAATACTCTGGTCGTTCTGTCTCCCTGCAGTCTCTTGCAGTTGCCTCCCAGTTGTCCAGCTGGATGCCAGTAGGCTTGGGAGTCCCTTGGTCATCATATGGATCAGCCTCCTCTGGTGTGGAGAAGGTGGGGGGAAGGGGCAAAAGGCCAGGAGGACAGAGCTATAGATTCAGAAAAAGGGGCCCAAAACCTACTCAGCCTCTACCTTGGGCAGATCAACAAACTTTCTGAGCCTCAATTTCTCTATCTGTAAAATGGGAGCAATAACATTTTGCTCACAAATCTGTTGTGAGAATTAAAAAGACTGATATGTGAAGCATATCTGTCACACAGTAGGTGCTCATAAAATGGTAGGACTCGGTGGACTTGGACAAAAAGATCAAGGGCCTGGAGACTTTTCTTCAAGTCTTCACAGTCCTTAGCCTCTGTACTTCCGGCCACCTCCCCACCCCCGCCATGCATCTGGGGACCGGGGTTGCCTAGAAGCTCTGACCAGCTCATGTGCCAGCTCAGTACCAGGCAGTGACCTCAGTCAACATCATACAGAACAGAAGACTCACTGGAAGAGCCCTGCCTGAAATCCTGAGCCATAAAATCATGAAATAGAATAAAAAGTTTGCTGCTTTGGGATACTTTATTTTGCAAAAGAAGATAACCAGAAAACAGCTCTTTTGGCTTCTTCCATCTTCTTCTGACCCCCAGCAAGTCCCACATCTCCATTTCCTTTCACTTTGGAGAAATTAAAAAAAAAAAAAAAAACCTTTGCAAAATCAACGTGTCCTCAAGAAGTCAGACACAAATGTCTGCACTGACTGGGTAGAAGCTGTGGAGAACTGATGAACTGGGAACAAAATCTGGCCAAAGGGGGTCAAGAATGTTCTTCATTCATAGTTTACAAAGTTACTGACACCCATGAGGCTTTGGGAAGTTGTGGAAGTCCAGGTCTTAGGGATCTTATATGCTAGTGGGTAGGACAAGACATGCCATAGGAGAATGCTCTTGAATGTCAGTATCAGAAATCTCTAACTCTAAGTGGATTGGGACAAAGGAAATGGATTATCTATATGACTGGAAGCTCAGAGGAAGGACAGTATATTATATGTGCTATGTAACAAATAACCCCAAAATTTAGTGGCTGTGGTGGCTTGGAGATGTGTACCCCAGAAAAACATGTTATTGATCTTAATCCATTGCTGTGCATGTGAACTCATTGTAAACAGGACTTCTCATGAAATTGTTTCAGTTAAGGTATGGACCAAGTCAATCAGGATGGGTTTTAATCCTACTATGGAGGCCTTACAGAAAAGGCCACAGAGAAAAAGTCATGGGGTAGGGGGTGGGGGCAGCCAAAAGCTAGAAGTTGACGAAACCTGGAAGAGAAAGGAAAAGACGCTGCCATGTACATTGCCATGGGATGAAAAAGCCAAGGAACCCCAAGATTACCAGCCAGCCAGAAGATACCAACCTTGGGAGGAAGCAACACTTCTGGCCTCTGAAACTGTGAACCAATAAATTCCTGTTGGTAAGTCAACCCATTGTATAGTATTTGTTTTAGCAGCTAGGAGAGTAAAACCGTGCCTGAAAAGAACACTGTGATGGCTAGGTTAGTGTGTCAACTTGGCCAGGTGATGATGCCCAGTTGTCTGGTCAAGCAAGCGCTGGCCTGATTGTTGCTGTAATGACATTTCATGGACTTAAATCAGCCGTAAATTGATTGCATCTATGGCTGATTTAACTTACCATTAACTGAGCAGATTGACCTCAACAATGAGAGATGTCTCATTCATTTAGTTGAAGGCTTTAAAAGGAAAAGTAATGATTTCAGCAGTCAGAAGGAAGAATTTCCACCTCTACTTCAGCCAGCCAGCTTCTCCTGGAGAATTCATTGAAAACCTTCATCAGGGTTCCCAGCGTTCAGCCTGCCCTATGGAATTTGTCCCACAGTCGCACAAGACATTTGGGAGGGGGGTGCATGGTCTGGGAATTGAACCCGGGTCTCCTGCATGGAAGGCAGGCATTCTACCACTGAACTGAGACATTTTTTAAAAATAAAAATCGCCTAGTATTTACAGTTTTCTCCTGCCGGTTCTGTTTCCCTAGAGAACCCTGACTAATACAAACATATATTTATTATCTCACAGTATCTAAGGGTTAGGAGTGTGGGCACAACTTTGATGATTGCCTGTGCTTCAGGATCTCTCACAAGGTCTCAATCAAGTTTTCGGCCAGGGCTGGGCCTCATCTGAAGCTTGCCTTGGGAAGGGTCTTCCTCCAAGCTCGGTGGCAGGATTCAGTTTCTCGAGTGCTAGTGGACTGAAAGATTTCAGTTCTTTGCTGGCTGTTGAGTGGTCTTCCTCAATACCTTGCCACATGGACATCTCCAACATGACCACTTGCTTCATCAAAGTGTGCAAGACAAGAAGACAATAGAGTTGACTAGCAAAACAGAAATCACAATCTTACATAACCCAAGCATGGAAGTGACATTCCATCACCCTTGCCATACTCAATTGGTTAGAAGCAAGTCACAGGTCCTGTCCACGCTCAAGAGTGTACAGAAAGTACACAAAGTTGTGAAGACAAGAAGATGGGAATCATTGAGAGACATCTAAGGAGCTGCCTACTGTAGACAGGTTCCAGAGTTAAAATGATCAGGGACTCAACATTGCCATCAATCACTCAGGTTTGGTTCCTCTCATTGCTTGACCTCTCAGTGTTGACTTCATCCTAAGGCTGGTTCACCCATGGTTCCTAGATATCTGCCCTGTGGGAAAAGGGAAAAGACTGTCCCCTAAGCATGGGATGTACAGAAGTTCATATAGTTTAACTGACCAACTTAGGTCACATGGCTTCCCAAGTCACCAGAAGAAATGTCATGCATTGATTGGCTTAGGTCAATTAGGGTCCACCCTTGGTGCTGGGGTTGGGAGTGACCTTCCTCTGGATCATATTGCAGAGAGGTTGCTACCTGACCAAATAGATGCTGAGTAGATAGCCAACAGCATCCACTATATCTGGATAGAAATGACTAGGAAAAAAGGTCATACACTAGGAAACTTTTGCTGTGATAGACATTTTCATTATCTTGATTGCGGTGATGGTTTTAGGGAGCTGTACATAATAACAAGACTTATTAAATTGTATACTTTAAACATGTATGATTTCTTTGATGTCAATTATATTTTAACAAAGCTTTTTGAAAAAAGTGCATTGTATCTTTAGCCATTATGTTGTAACAAGCACAAAAAGTTAAGACAGTATTCTTCTGATTTCCAAAACTATTGTTGGATTCTGCGAAGAAGTCATTCCTGTCATTGATGAATGAGTAAAGTTCTGACCTAAGTCTTGATTGTTTTGCTTCAGTTGTACTCTCCAATGTAAACAAAAGTATCCACCAACATTCATGTCATCCATCAACTGAGACTGGAGGTTGGTTACAGATAAGAGTTTGGTAAAAATCAGTGAAAGCATTCTATGAGACTCAATTGGCTATATGAAATTTACAGTAAAGAGTATTATATATTATAAAAATTTATTTTTAGGTATAATTCAAGTTGATCTGACAATATGGTTCATAAACTTTCAGCATGAGGAAATCACCTTTTAAGAAGATTATTTTCTTAGATCCCTCCCAACCAACTTAGTGATTGAAGGACAACCCAGGAGGCCTGTAGGAGGAGGTGGCCTTTGATTGGCCCTTGAAGGACTCAGACCCTTGACACTGGCTGTAGGCAGGGGGAAGGCAGCCCGCTTAAGAAATACTCTGTACTTGCTTGCTACTTATGTTCTTCTCCTTGGCAGCACTTAGAATGAGGGAATGGAAAGAGGCTGTGAAACAGTGACCTCTGGGAAACAAACTTGCATTTTTGACAAGAAGCCAGCTGAGTAAGCATTAGCAGCTCATTTCTAAGTTGGCTCATCTACCAGAAGGCAAGTCAGGATGTTGGGGCTTTGCTCTGGGCATCTTAGATCCTATTGTGTGCCAGGTATTGTGATCCTATCATGTGCCAAACGGGGGTTGGGAGGTTGGGAAAGGTGCCAAGTACACAGACAAAGAAGACATAATTTCTGGCCCTGACCAGACCCCAAGAGCTCACATTCTGGTAGGCAATCTTTAGCTATGTCTGATTCATCCCTGTATGCTCAGGTTGGGGACTTGGGACAGTTGAATGGATGGGGATGAATCCTGTATATACAATGCATTAGTCATCCATTGCTGCATAACAAATTACCCCAAACTTAATAGTTTTAGATAACAATAAACTTTTTTTTTAATCTCGCAGCTTCTGTGGGTCAGAAATTTGGGAGCAGCTTAGCTAGGTGGTTCTGGCACAGGATCTCTGATGAAATTGCAAATCAAAAGAACTTGAACTGCCGTTTTGGACCATGAGCCAGAAACTCTGTGCTGAAGAAGGCAAAGCAACAAAAGAGAAGGAGGCTGAGTGGATCACACCATTGAGTGCCACAGCAGCCCTGGACTGACAACCCTTGTCTTCTTCTACTTGAGAGAGAAATAAACTCCTTCTTAAGTCACTGTTATTTGAGGTTTCCTGGAGTAGATTTTAACTGGTAGAAATAAGGGAAGGGCATCCTAGGAAGAAGGGAATAAAGGAGCAAATGCCTGGAGGCAATACCCTACTCACCTGTGGTAATTTGAAGTTGTATGTACCCCAGAAAAGGGCATGCTTTTTTAATCCATTCCTGTGGGTGCAGACCTATTATAGATGGAAACTTTTGATTAGGTTATTTCAACTGAGTTGTGGCCCACCTCATTCAAGGTGGGTCTTAACACTCTTACTGGACTCCTTTATAAGAAGATAAAACACGTATAGAAGCTAAGAGATGAAATTGAGAAGCTCACAGAAAAAAA
>PVIY010004283.1:0-17664 GCA_004026745.1 Myrmecophaga tridactyla
GAAATGGGGAGTTCTTGCTTAATGGGTCCATAGTTTCTGTTTGGGATGATGCAAAAGTTTTAGTAAAGTGGTGATGTTAGCACAACAGTGAAGAAGTAAATAATGCCAATGAATTGTACACTTAAAAATGGCTGAAGTGGCAAATTTTATCTTATATATATATAGAGAGAGAGAGAGAGAAAGAACCTTAATTTTTAAAAAAGGCATATTCCGACATAACAGCCCGCATGAATGTGTGCCTGTGGTTGTTGAGGTCGGTTAATAACTGAACCTCATGAACTAGATGGAGCCAAGGAGATACAAACCCCAGCCCTTGCTTGCAACTTTGGAGCAGGCCTGCAGGAACACAGGCTGGCTCCTCTTCTGACCTTCCCACTGGGAAACCAGCAGCTCAGCTGGAGAGAGTCTCAGCCCAGCTGATTATCCTGACCTAGACACCAACTGCAGCTGGGATGAGGGCGGGCAGGTGTCCTCTGTGGAGGGCCCCCGACATCAGTGAGTTGTAGGCAACCCCCCCATCCCCATCCCAGAAGCCTTCCATTTTTAAGCTGAGTTGATTCTCCTAAATGCTCCTTGGTTACACAGAAAAGGGCCTTGGCCTCTGCAAAATAAAATCCAGATGGGATTTCGCAAAGAGCTGGGACACATGGTCTCCTTGGAACTGTATCAATACACTTGTAGTCCTGGCTCCATTTTGCATATTCACACTGGACAAAGACTTGCAGGCCAGAAAAACAGCCCTCAATTGAGCAGTTGAAGTTAAGACCCCTGGCTCCTTGGCTGAGAGTCAAGAGAGAAGGGTGCGCTGTCATTATTCCCGGTGAACAAATGGCTGGGCTGTGAAGGAGAAACAGACAGCTGCACTCTAAAGGCAGCCTCCAGGGTCTCCATGTTGTTTTAGGACCCACGAGGGGGCTACGTGGGGAAGGATGGAGGGTGGGGACCCTGGGTGGGGGAATCGATTTTTTCCACAAGGTCAATTCCACTGTGTCCTTCCTGGGAGCTGTTAGCCCCTCAGGCACGTTCCTCTTCTCCCCCCAATTCAAAGCAAAATGTGCTCATGCTGGAGGCAGCTGTGGTTTGCAGTGATGTACTAGTGGGAACTCGTGCAACTGGCTGAAGACATTTACATGCTTTTGAAAAACTGTTTTGTTTTTTTTTTTTCAGTTTTGGGTCTTTGCTGAAAGTTAGCTGAGAGTAGGGATAGATCACAAAATGAGAAGAGCGCCCAGAGCAAAATTCCCTACGTCTCATCTTTTCCAGACCATTTCAGCGAGGGGGTTAATTGGAATTGTGTTGCCACTTGCCCCACACTTTGCAGGACTTTGACCCCCACAATTTTGCAATGACCTCTACCACTGAAAAGTACTTCTGGGAATCCTTGAGGTTGTCTCTCATATGCTTATGCATAAATCAAGCTATCCACATAAGATGCCTGCTAGTAATTTTCTTTCCCTTTTCTGGTCCCATTGGTTGTTGGGTGAATCCCAGTCTCTGGCCCTGCTTTGTCATGTGACAATGCCCCACCACTTCCCTCCAACAGGCTGGGGCTGTGCCTCAGCAGGTACCACTTCTCTGCCATTGCCCAAAGCAATAGCCCCTGCTGCTGCTGCTGTGGCTGTGGGCAGGCTCTGTGGCCCGGTGGTGGGAGAGACGTGGGATGTTTTGCAGCAAAGGGCCTTTTGCCCCTTCTGGTTACATTGGTAGGGTAGTCTGAAGCAGTGTGGCTTCCTTTAAAGACATCCCTCCCCACCCCCCACTTCAGGATCAAACTTGAACCCTGCAGGACTAGGCCAGAAGACAATTTCGATTTTTTTTTAAAAAGAAACTTTGCATTCCAAATCTCCCTCCTCTGAACCCCTACTGGGCACTTCTCTTAGGATTTCTCACCTAAGAGGCTCTTTGGTCCCTCATGCCTCAAGCCTCCTTAGGCTTCTGAGAGGACTGCCTCATATTCCCCAGACCGGCTTGGACATATCTGAACCCGGGAACGATGGGGACACTCAGCTTTGGCACCAGTTGGACCCCTGTTTCATTAGACACCCATCAAACAGCACCAAACTCCCATCTCAACATCTTGATTTTCAAAGACAGAAAGAGAGATTTCTGCCACTTCCAAGGATGGACGCTAACGTCCTTAGCATAGAAGGGGTCTGCTGGCAAATGTTTGGGGCCAGAGCTGCTGGATAAGGCATCTGAGAAAGAGCCTTCTGCTCTCATTGGGCTGCGGTTTGAAGCAGTTTATAAGAATGTCAGACATCATCCTTGAAACCCAAAGACCGCCTTCTAAACGGGATGAATGTGTAGAGGGATGTGACACAATGCTTGCTTGTTGTTCCACACACTTGTAATGAAAAGAGTATCTAGCACAAACTCTGCGTGGCCTTCCAGCTTGTACTGACATTAAGGAATCTGGGCTTTGTGTTCCTAGCCGAATTACTGTTTATCAGCACATATCAGCCTTGTCCAACCAGAACCCAGTTCACCTCCACTTGCAAAGCTCACTTACCTCTCTGATAGCTAGAAGCCAAATTTGCTTTGAGCTACAGTTCTTGGCTTTCATGCCCACTCTTCCACTAAGTTCATTCATTCAATCAGCACCTATTAAGTGCCTCCTGTATGCCTGGCAGAGTGTGAGCGCTCAAAGAGGGTGGAGTGCGGTAAAGTGACACCTATGCTGGGTTTAAAGCACCAAACCAGAAATGGGTATGTAAAGAAGGGAGAGGAACTTCATTCTAGGCAGAAGGAACAGTATTTTGCAAAGGTTGAGATCTCCCGAGGGGCAAAACAAAGTGCCTGATAGATGGCAGATCATTCAAAACATTTGGTATATGAGACTGGAATTGCTCCCTTTGCTTACTGCTCACCAACTGGTAGCCATGGGCTTCCTCCTTACCAAATACCACTTGCTTCATGATCAACCTTGGAAGTTCTTGGGTGACTTCACGCAGGAATGTCTCAGGCTGTCTACCTTGTGGGAATAATGGGCAAGTTGGAATCCAATGCTATTTCCTTGAGTTTGCCTAATACTCTTGGACCAGATCTTAAAAGGAACTTCATGGCAGGTCCTTCTTGGTGGTCATATTTCTCCTCTGGCTCAGCCTCATTGGGTAGGAAGCACTGCAGACAAGGGCAGGTCCAAGTTCAATCCCTTCTGGACCAATTAGCTCTGCACCTGCTGCAAAGGTGTCGTACTATTGACAGGGGGAAGTAAGAGGTAGGGTAGCTGACTGGAAATGCAGGAGCTATTGGTTCTCTTTCTGTACCTGAAATGGGTATTGGCTTATAACTATATACTCTGGCATGCAAAGGATTAATGCTTTTGTTATCTTTTTTATACTGGATTCAGTTTAGCTCTAGAAACTGGTTGTAACTAGTAGCCTCTAGTTACTCTCAGGAGTGGGAAAAGAAAACAATTTTGTTAATTCAGTGTAGCTTCTTATCTTCTAGACAATGACTTCGTGGCTTTTGAATAACTACTATCCTTGTCCTTTCTTTTTCCCTGGGTGGCACCTGGGGAAGCTTTAACATCATGGCATCAAGGATGGGGTTGTAGGAGGTGAATGTCTGGTCCATGGTCACCTTCCAACCTCTCTGGCCTCTACTGAGGTATCACTTGTTCTGCTTGAGTGCCATATTCTCCTTTTGATGTCCATGGGTCACCTGTTCTGCATCCCAGTTAATCCCAACCCAAGGCCTCTTCGAGTGTGCTGGCCCTTGAACCACTTCTGACTTCTCGGAGAACTTGGAAACTCTTAGCAAATGTCACCTCCTGTGTTGAGTGAGGCGAGTCCTCCCTTAGGACTGCCTGTCTGGGCAATTCCTGCAGACACTGTTTCTCCTTCTTGAGTCACTGTGTGGACCATGGCCTTCTCCACGGGCCTGCAGTCACCCAGGCTAACCACTGGAGGCCAGGCAATGGTGTCTCTAGATCAGGATTTTCCACAAACTTATGGAGATTTTCTCCCCTACAGGAGCTCAGTCCAGAGTAGCAGAGCTCTGGATTTCTTCTCAGGAAAATACCAGCCTCTAAACCAAGTCACACCCCTTCTAATTTTCCCTTTCTCATCTGCTGGTCAAACTTACCTTTTTTTTTTTTTTTTTGATGGGAAAAATATGTCATGATATACTCTTCCCTTTGATGATAGTATAGATTATATGAAAAGTCCTCCAATCTTCTGGGCTCTTAAAATTTAAAGAGAATAAGAAACAAAAACAAAGCATATAACCTTTCCAACAAATCCCCTGATACTGTGTCAAATATTAGGGGCACTCAAATAAATAGCCCAAGCCTTTAATCTTGACGCTTTTTCTTGTGAAGCTTGTGTAGGTAGCAGAGAAGCTTAGACTACCTATAGGCATGCCTAAGAGTTACTTCTGGAGGACCTCTGTTGTTGCTCAGATGTGGCCTCAGTCTCTCTAAGCCCAACTCTGCAAGTGAAATCATTGCCCTCCCCCCTACATGGGACATGACATCCAGGGGTGAAAGTCTCCCTGGCAGCGTGGGAGAGGACTCCTTAGGATGAATCCAGCCCTCACATTGTGGGATCAACAATTTCAACCTGACCAAACGGGGAAATAGAAGTGTAACTTATAAAGTATCAGTAGCTGGGAGAGTTCAAATAGGGTCGAGAGGCTACTCCAGAAGTCACTCTTACGCAAGCTTCAATTAGACATTGCTACCTATCATAGTTTGCCAAACCCCAACCAAACCATTCCAGCCAATCCTAAAGAACACCTAGGACAATATATAAGATTCTACAGAGGTCCTATGCACTAGGGTAACTTTTCAGGAACCTACAACCTCCAGATGGGTCCCTGGATCAGGTAAGTCCTGAAATCAAGAGGGCCCAGCCTCTCCGGAACATAAACTAGTTCCATCTCCCTACCCCATATTATTGACAGCCCCTTCCAACATGAAAAAGTTAGAATGGTCATAGCTCAAATACCCTTAAAGAGTGGGCCAGAAAGATCAAAGGTGATGGTGGAGTTATACAGAGAAGGTAGGGTTTAACAAATGAAAATGAATGCTGAATCATTAAATTGATATTTCTTTTAGTCTCCAGTATGTTAGAGCAGCTAGAAGTAAAAACCTAAAATTGTGGAATTGTAATCGATATCAAACTCTGAAATCTGTTCTACAACTAATTGTTACGTTGTGCTTTGAAATTTATTGCTTTTTTTTGCATATATGTGATTTTTCACAAAAAAGAAAAAAAAGTCGACTGTAATGATAAAAAGAATATTTCTTCCTTCTGGCCTCTTATATTCTGGAGCAGCTAGAAGGAAAAATATGAGAGGATCATATGGTAGCCCATGACAAACTCTGGGATCTGTCCTGTATCTAACTTGTTGAAGAGTGCCTTGAAAACTATTGCTTTTTTCTTTCTTTGCTTTGTTTATATGTTATATTATACAATTAAAAAAAAGTTAAAAAAAAATCCCTTTTCAACACTTTCACATTGACAGCCATAGCTTTCAAGACTTTCATCTCTACTATTGGATTTTAAAAATCTGTAGGAGAGCTCCAAAGCTAAGAATTTGACTTTTTTATCTTTCTAATCTTCCTACCTGAGGACAGTGCATATGAGATGCCCTGCCTGCTGTTGGAGTGGTGGAGAAAAGGGTAGCAGTAAAGAATAGAAAAAATACCCAATTTAATATAATATCACCTCATTACAGATACAAGGGGTGGCGACGATTTCCCAGGTGGGCTGACAAAGCCTATCAGAGCCCAACCCGGAAGGGAAGCCACGGGTCTTCCGCTCAGTAGCTCCTGAATAAGGGGGCGTCTTGCAGCAAGACCCAGTGCAGGTTGTGTCACATTTGTTCTTGTGCAATGAAAACAAAAGGGGAACTTCTGCTACGGGTTTCTATAGAGGGAGTTGCAATTATATCCTCTAGGTCAAGAAGCAGGAAAAAACACTTGGGACGACCAGTGAACTGTAGAAGAGGGAGGTTTGGCAAAAGCCACCACAGGACAAAAGTGCATGTCCTTTAATATTTTTAAATGAGCCTAGAACACTTTTAGGAGAATATCTTACACAATGTGAGCACAAGTAGACAAAGATATTTACAGGAGGATTTTCAGTCATGATGTGTTTCTAACAGCCCAAAATTAGAAGCAACTTATTTGTGTGTCAATAGACAGACTAAACAAAGATATATCTGAACACCAGGCAACCATAAAAAGAACGATAGGCCTGTATATGCTGAGGAAAAAGGTGCCCAAGATATATTGCTAAACTGCAAAAAAAAAAAAAAAAAAAATAGGTGTAATATTTGCAAAGTATCCTCCTCTCTGCTCCCCACCCTGCCCCCCAACACATGCACACATACACAGTATAGACATAGAGAAGTCTGGAAGGAGAGTAGACATTTGATAGTTCTCCATATGGTTTTTGTTTTTTTTCCGGTCAAATGATCTTTTATCGAAACATTTTCCCTTTGAAGTTCTTAACTAGCTGGGCATCCCACAGCACCACTGTTGATGTCACCTATGACGTCAGGAGCGGGCGGCCTCCACATTGCAGCCCACAGACTGGGCAGTCCCCAGAAGCTCTTTAATGGTTCCAGAGAGTTCTCTAGCTAAGGACTGGTGCTACATCTGTCTGGCAATGTTGACAATCTTGTCAAAAAAAGTGATATTTCCACTAGGCTTAATGTTTTTCTCCTACTTCCCATCTCTAGATGGTTCCTTAAGGGCTTTGATAATCAGGGCAGAGGCAGAAGTTACCACTGCAATCTGAGCCTGTCTGTTCTGAATGGTCAGTTTTACCATAATCCTTATGGTGAATCCTTCCAGGCAACAGTTGTCTTTGCAATGTCACCACCAACATTTTTCAGAGACAGACCACGGGGGCTGATCTTGGGGGTCAGGGCAGACGTGCCTCTCTTCCCCACCGGTGAACTCAGGTCCATAACTTTGATTTTTGTTGGGCTCAAACTTGGGTGCCACGGAGGAAGCAGCTGGTGTCAGATGAACCTGGATGCCGGACAACCAAAGAAACTTTCACCCTGACCTCCTCCAAGCCAAAAGTCTCCACATTGTTTTAGTTTGCTCACAGGAGTGTGCTGGCTTGAACCTGTTAAGTACCCCATAAAAGGCCATGTTCTCTTAATCCATCCCTGTGGGGGCAGACCTATTGTTGGGTGGGACCTTTGAATTGGGTTGTTTTCATGGAGATGTGACCCACCTAATTCAAGGAGGGTCTTAATCTCCTTGCTGGAGTCCTCTATGAGAGGATAAAAGACTAATGAAACTCAGAGAAACTAAGAGATGAAATCCAGAGAAAAGCCTCCAGAGGAGAGAGAGAGCCATTGAAACCAACCCAGGAGAGAGGGACCAGCAGACACTGCCTTGTGCCTTCCCATGTGACAGAGAAACCCCTGATGCCATCAGCCTTTCCTGTGAGATGGTGTCCTCTTGTTGCTGTCTTAATTTGGACTGTAAATTTCTAACCTAACCTTACTCCACTGAAAAAGGCAACCCATTTATGGTTTATTGCATTGTGACAGCTTTAACTGAAACAATGAGCAGTAATATTGTACACTAAAAAGAGCTATTGCCATTGCAATATTTTATAAGGTAATGAAATAGAAGCAGCCACACGGGAAACACTCAGAGCTCTCAGTATGGTCAGTTATGGGGGAGAGGAGGCCTGCTGGAGTGAAGCTCACACCAGCCCCTTATGAGAAACCCTCAGAGAAAAAAGAAATGCTCTGGGCCCAGGCTGGAGACCATGCAGAAAGGTTTCCACATGCCAACACCCCATATGCGGTGTCAACTGCAACTGAGAGTTGTGACTTGTAGGGAAAAGTTAGATTTTCTTTTGATTTCCATGACTGTGTAATCATTACTAATTAAGAAACATTTTAATGATAAACAAGCCATACTGACTAATAAACAGAGAAGTCAAGGCTAAGGTTTTGAGCCTGAGGAACTAAGAAAGGCAGGTGGTGCTGCTTAGAAATAGGGTATTCCAGAAAGGGAGCTGAGTTTACCTTGAAATGTTACTTATGAGACAATGATGGGATGTGGAGGTAGACTGGAGCCAGTGGAGGGGAGGGCAGGACCTTAGGAGGCACAGCTGGTATTTAAACCAGTGTGGGGCGAAGCACTCTCTAAAGGAGCCTGGAGCAAATAAAACAGGAGGCCTGAGACCATGGGGCTTAATCTGTTACAATTCTGAAGGAAGGAGGAGTCAGTGAAGGAGACCAAGAAATACTGGAGCGAAAGGAGTGAGGGAGGAGAATTCCCAGGCAAAGGGTGGGAATTACCAAATACATTGAATGTGCAAAGAGAATGAAGGTTTACCAAGAAGACCATCAGTTACCTTCAAGAGAAGCTTCAGGATGTGAGTTGAGATGGAAGCTGAAATGCATAAGAGGACCTGGAGGTGGTGGGTGCAGACCTCTTGTTTGAAATGGTAACAAAAACAGAGAAGTAGCACCGTGGCTGGAGAGGGCAGTGGGATCAAGGGAAGTGTGGAGACTCCTGTTGACTTCTGCAGCCAGAGGGGAAGTGGACACATGCTCTGAAGAGCTGGGAGTGGATGAGGGTAGACTCGGGGAAGGAGAGTTCTAGGTAAAGTGGTACAGGTGAGTCGAAAGTGAAAGACATGAGGGTGGCTTAGATTTTGCCAGTCCTCTTACATAATGGGGTGATATCAAGTGATTGAAATTCTCAGGGCCTCAGTTTCCCATCTGAAAATGAGGGCATTTGACCAAAGTACCAATACAAGTAAACAAACACACCACCCAACCCTGACGAGTTGGGGGCCATGGTTGCTGGTGCATAGCACATGCCCAGATATTGGGGAGAGGCCTGAAGCAGCCCCAGTCTGTGGGCCCACTGTCTCCTCCCTCAGCAGCCTCTTCCATTCACTTGCTCATGGCTGACTGCTGCGGTCGGAGGCAATGGGTGTTCAAATGTCATCATTTCTCTATGTTTCGGGTCCTGAGATGTTGGGAAGCATTGCCTAAATAGATACGCAAGGCCACAGGTATATTTGAGGCCTGTGGGGAGTTCAAAAGAAGGGCCAGTACTGTTTCAAATGTTGTCCAAGTCCCCCTTCCCCATCCCAGTTACATTTTTGTTCTTGTTCTTAGAATACCACTGGTTTGTACCTGGAAGGGTTACTCAGTGGAGTTTTCTAATGTTCTCTCCAAAGGCTGCAGGACCTCAATCCAGGTGTATTTTTTGCCCAGACTTTGGGTGACAGTTGAGGTCTGGTGTGGAACATCAGGTGGTTAACTTCAAATGGAACCGTGCTCTTTCCTGTCTGAAGGTGACACTGTGAAACCTCCCTCACCTCTTTGAAGTAAAAACAAACAAAACGAAAATAACAATGTGCAGCAGCATGTTTAGTGAGGGCAGTGGCTTTCAGACTGCGGAAGCTGAATTCTTCAGAAATGTTTTTGTGAGGGAAGGAGCTCTACAAAGCTCTGACTCTAGCTTCACTTTAAAATACTTACTTTAAACCTATTCTAAAAATTGAACATTAAAAATTATAACAGCACAACGTGCATCCTCAAATTTTCTATAGGCACAAATTTAAGGTGGTGGGGCCTTGGGTGTCCACTGGACTCAAATTTATGTGGATTCAGGATAAAGCATCTTTTGCCACTCACTTCTGTTTAATCAAAGAATATACTGGGATAGGAAGGAGGGCAGCTTAAACAAAACAAAGCAAAATTATACCACTTGCAAATTCTTAGCTGGATTAAATCAAGATTTCTCTATATTGTGCAATCTAAGCAAAATACAGAAATAAATTGGATGCTAAATACAAACTGTCCTCCATAACCTTAAGATTTAAAAGACTTCAATGTTCTCACTGATTTGCTCTGAAAAACATTTGCACAGGCATACCTCATTTTACTGCACTTTACAGATATTGAGTTTTTACAAATTGAAGATTTGTGGCAACCCACCTGGAGCAAACTTATCAGCACCACTTTTCCATCAACATGTGCTTGCTTTGTGTCTCTGTGTCACATTTTTGTAATTTTTGCAATCTTTCAAACTTTCTCATTATTACTGTATCTGTTATGATGACCTGTGCTGTTTGATCTTATTATTGTAATTGTTTTGGGGCACCACAAGCCATGCCCATATGAGACGGCATATGCTCGAGAAATGTGTGTGTATTGACTGCTCCACCAACCAGCCACTCCCCATCTCTCTCTCTCTTCTCAGGCATCCCTATTCCTTAAAACACAATAATATTGAAATTAGGTCAATTAATAACCCTACAATGGTCTCTAAGTGTTCAAGTGAAAGGAAGTGTTGCACGTCTCTCACTTTAAATCACAACTAGAAGTGATTAAGCTTAGTAGGGAAGGCGTGCCCAAAACCCAGATAGGCTGAAACCTAGGCCTCTTGTACCAAACAGTTAGCCATGCTGTGAATGCAAAGGAAAAGTTCTTGAAGGAAATTAAAAGTGCTACTCCAGTGAACAAACAAATGATACGAAAACGAAACAGCCTTATTGCTGATCTGGAGAAAGATTTAGTAGCCTGGTTAGACGATCTAATCAGCCATGACATTCCCTTAAGCCAAAGCCTAATCCAGAGCAAGGTCCTAATTCTTTTCAATTCTAGGAAAGCTGAGAGAGGTGAGGAAGCTGCAGAAGAAAAGTTTGACGCTAGCAGAGGTTGGTTCATGAGACTTAAGGAAGGAAGCCGTCTCTGTAACATACAAGTATAAGTTAAAGCAGCAAGTGGTGATGTAGAAGCTGCAGCAAGTGATTTAGGAGCTCTAGCTGGATGAAGGTGGTTACACTAAACACTAGATTCTCAATGCAGACAAAACAGCCTTCTATTGGGAGAGGACGCCATCTATGATTTTCATAGTTAGAGAGAAGTCAATGCCTAGCATCGAAGCTTCAAGGACAGGCTGACTCTCTTGTCAAGGGGCTAATGCAGCTTGCCACTTTAAGTTTAAATCAATGCTCATTGACCATTTTGAAAATTCTAGGGCCCTTAAAAATTATGCTAAGTCTACTTTGCCTATGCTCTGTAATTGGAGCAACAATGCTGGGATGACAGCACATCTGTTTTCAACATAATTTATTGAATATTTTAAGCCTAATATTGAGACCTACTGCTAAGAAAAAAAAAGAGTCCTTTCAAAATATTACTGCTCATTGACAATGCACCTGGTCACCCAAAGGCTCTGATGGAAATGTACAATGAGATTCATGTTGTTTTTAGGCCTTCTAACACAACATCCAATCTGCAGTTCATGGATCAAGGAGTAATTTCAACCTGCAAGTCTTATTATTTAAGAAATACATTTTGTAAGTCTATTGCTGCTGTAGATGATAATTCCTCTGATG
The DNA here is from genome assembly GCA_004026745.1 of Myrmecophaga tridactyla. Classification (NCBI taxonomy): domain Eukaryota; kingdom Metazoa; phylum Chordata; class Mammalia; order Pilosa; family Myrmecophagidae; genus Myrmecophaga; species Myrmecophaga tridactyla. The sequence continues at coordinate 11,343 of PVIY010004283.1, forward strand.
GATCTGGGAAAAATAAATTGAAAATATTTTGCAAAGGATGCATTATTCTAGATGCTATTAAAACCATTTGTAAAGGCAGTGCTAAGAGGGAAAAAAGGCAGTGCTAAGAGGGAAATTTATTGCCCTAAATGCCTATATCAAAAAAGAAGAAAGAGCAAAAATTGAGGAATTATCTGTCCACTCGGAAGAACTAGAGAAAGAACAGCAAACTAACCCCAAAGCAAGCAAAAGGAAAGAAATAATGATGATTAGAGCAGAAATAAATGAAATTGAGAACATGAAAACAATCGAGAAAATCAACAAAACCAGAAGTTGGTTCTATGAGAAAATCAATAAGATTGATGAACCCTTAGCGAAGCTGACAAAAAGAAGAAGAGAGAGGATGCAAATAAATAAAATCAGAAATGGAAGAGGAGACATAACCACTGACCCCACAGAAATAAAGGAGGCAGTTTCCTGCATCTTACACCCAAAGCACGAGCATTGGAGAAACAAACAAATAAATGGGAACTCCTCAAAATTAAACATTTTTGTGCATCAAAGAACTTTGTCAAGAAGTAAAAAGACAGCTTACACAATGGGAGACAATATTTGGAAACGGTATATCAGAGATAGGCAACCCAATTACAAAATGGGTGAAAGACTTAAACAGACGCTTCTCAGAAGAGGAAATACAAATGGCCAAAAGGCACATGAAAAGATGCTCAACTTCCCTGGCTATTAGGGAAATGCAAATCAAAACCACAATGAGATATCATCTCATACCCACCAGAATGGCCATTATCAATAAAACAGAAAATGACAAGTGCTGGAGAGGATGTGGAGAAAGACACACACTTATCCACTGTTGGTGGGAATGTCAAATAGTACAACCACTGTGGAAGGCAGTTTGGCTGTTCCTTAGGAAGCTAAGTATAGAATTGCCATATGACCTGGCAATACCATTGCTAGGTATCTACTCAAAGGACATAAGGGCAAAGACACAAACAGACATTTGCACACCAATGTTTATAGCAGCATTATTTACAATTGCAAAGAGATGGAAACAGACAAAATGTCCATCAACACACGAGTGGCTAAACAAACTGTGGTATATACATACGATGGAATATTATGCAGCTTTAAAACAGAATAAAGTTATGAAGTATGTAACAACATGGATGGACCTTGAGGACATTATGCTGAGTGAGATTAGCCAAAAACAAAAGGACAAATACTGTATGGTCTCACTGATATGAACTGACATTAGTGAATAAACTTGGAATATTTCGTTGGTATCAGATACCACCAGGAGAGAGAAATAGGGTAAGATATTGGGTAATTGGAGCTGAAGGGATACAGATTGTGCAACAGGACTGAATATAAAAACTCAGAAATGGACAGCACAATACTACCTAACTGTAATACAATTATGTTAAAACACTGAATGAAGCTGAATGTGAGAATGATAGAGGGAGGAGGGCTTGGGGCACAAATGAAATCAGAAAGAAAAATAGACGATAAAGACTGAGATGTTATAATCTAGGAATGCCTAGAGTGTATAATGATAGTGACTAGATGTACAAACTTAAAAAATGTTTTTGTGTGAGGAAGAACAAAGGAATGTCATTACTGCAGGGTGTTGAAAATAGATGGTAATTAATATTTAAAAACTTTAACTTATGTGTGAGACTAAAGCAAAGAAAAAGTTTATTTGGTACAAAATTTATATTTTGACTAGTGCATTTCCTAATATAACTTATATTGACAGCTTAATTGAACACCATAAGTACATGGAACCTTGAGTAGGGCATGAGATTTTGTTGGTTTGTCCAGAGTGATGCTCCAATAAATTCCAAAGTGATTTGAACAGTGAATAAAAAAGTATTTGCAAAATCCCCTTCGGGGAATGGTGAGAAAGGGGTAAAATTCAACTTTCCCAAGTTGAATTCTTGATATTCTCACAAGCAGTGGGGGCAACCAAAGCAATAGGCTGAGCCCCCCCCCAATTTTGGGGTTTGTTCATATGAAACTTAACCCCACAAAGGATAGGTCAAGCCTACTTAAAATTAGGCCTAAGAATCACCCCCAAGAGAACCTCTTTTGTTGCTCAGATGTGGCCTCTCTCTTTCCAGCCAACCCAACAAGCAAACTCACTGCCCTCTCCCTGTCTACCTGGGACATGACTCCCAGGAGTGTGGACCTTCCTGGCAACATGGGTCAGAAATCCTAGAATGAGCTGAGACTCAGCACCAAGGGATTGAGAAAACTTTCTCAACCAAAAGGGGAAAGAGAGAAATGAGACAAAATCAAGTGTCAATGGCTGAGATTCCAGAGTTGAGAGGTTATCCTGGAGGTTATTCTTACGCATTATATAGATATCACTTTTTTAGTTAAGCCGTAACAGAGAGGCTGGAGGGAACTGCCAGAAAATGTAGAGGTGTGTTCCAGTAGCCATGTTTCTTGAAGATGATATAATGACATAGCTTTCTTAATGTGACTGTGTGATTGCAAAAACCTTGTGTCTGATGCTCCTTTTATCTATCTTATCGACAGATGAGTAAAACATATGGATTAAAAATAAGTAAATAATAGGGGATACAAGTGTTAAAATAAATTTAGTAGATTGAAATGCTAGTGAGGGAGGGGTAAGGGGTATGGTATGTATGATTTTTTTCTGTTTACCTTTTATTTCTTTTTCTGAATTAATGCAAATGTTCTGAGAAATAATCATGATAATGAATATACAACTATGTGATGATGTTGTGAGTTATTGATTATATATCAGGAATGAATGATCATATGGTAAGAATGTTTGTGTTTGTATGTTTAATAAATAAAAAAAAAAATAGAAATTGCAACAGCCACTCCAACCATCAGCAACCACCCCCCTGGTCCATCAGCAGCCATCAACAATGAGGCAAGACCAGCAGAAAAGATCATGACTCATTTAAGGCTCAAATGATGGTTAACATATTTTAGCAACAAAATATTTTAAAATTAAGGCATGCACATTGTTTGTTAAAGACATAATGCACACTTAATAGACTATAGTATAATGTAAACATAACTTTTATATGCACTGGGAAACCAAAACGTTCATGTAACTTGCTTTACTGAGATATTTGCTTTATTGAGGTGGTTGGAACTGAACTTTCAATATCTTTGAGGTGTGCCTGTATATTAACAAAATACTTTTTTTCTGTGTTAAGTAAAATAAAATGGATGTCTGAATTGGATGTTGCTACAAGGGACCCTCTTCCAAGAAAAGACTTTCTAGAACTCAAGAACAACTGACCTGCAGGAATTTTCTGAGAAAATGGAATAAAGGACTGCACCTTATAGAACTGCATATAAGCAACACTTGGCAATAAACCAGTGTTGATCCAGGAGAGACAGCTTATCAGATTGGACATACCATATTAGTTAATGTGTATTTGCTCCCTATTCTCTAAGACACCCTTATGTAAAGTGGAAACTTAATGGAAGTCAATCAGAACATTTTCTCACTTGCTTTTGTGTTTGCCTTAATAGAAGCTTTCCCTTTTCATTCCCACGGTGGAGTGCCCTTTTACTCCAATTCTGGAGACAACGAGAAAAACAGGTGAGGGTTCCTGCTGAACCCTTCGAATTCTCTACTTTCACCACCGGCTCTAAGGTTGTGGGTGAGTCTCTCTCAGATCTGAGTACCACTCTGTGTCTATTTCTCCAGTTTCACTAGTTTTTAGTCCAAAGGTTAGTGAGTCAATCTTGTTGACAAGAAGACTCCAATTTTGAGCCCAAGTACCTAGCTTTTTGGTGCAGCCCGCATTTTCACTTTTTTTCAACTCTTCATTGCTGAAGAGTTGCAATGGCTGTTATGGAGAATATTCCAATTGGACAAACTTAATTTATCTCAGAGGTGCACTTGAGGAAAAGGGCTCCTGAATAAAACAGGCCAAAAGGGATGCCTACTTTGGTTGGTGCTCAGAGTTTACTAAGAAATTGCAAGACTCTAAACTAGTTTCATCAAAGGATTCTTTACAAAAGGCAAAGGAGAAATTGAACACTCGTGAGATTTTTCTGTTTTTGTGTTTTTATGTCTGGCACACGGCCGAAAAATTTAACATTTTAGCTATACGTTGTCTACTTGTGTCTGTCTACATTAGAATGGTATTACCAAATTAACTTATTGTGGTGGTTTGAAAGGATGAATGACCCTAGAAAAGCCACGTTTTAATCAAAATCCCATTTCATAAAGGTAGAATAATCCCTATTCAATACTGTATGTTTGAAACTGTAATCAGATCATCTCCCTGGATGATGTGATTTAGTCGAGTGGTTGTTAAACTGGATTAGGTGATGACATATCTCCACCCATTCGTGTGGGTCTTGATAATTTTCTGGAGTTGTATAAAAGAGGAAACATTTTGGAGAAAGAAGGAGATTCAGAGAGAGCAGAAGAGAATGACATAGCACGAGAAGCAGAGAGCCCACAAGCCAGTGACGTTTGGGATGAAGAAGGAAAATGCCTCCCGGGAAGCTTCATGAAACAGGAAGCCAGGAGAAGCTAGCAGATGACGCCGTGTTCGCCATGTGCCCTTCCAGCCGAGAGAGAAACCGTGACTGTGTTCACCACGTGCCTTCTCACTTGAGAGACCCTGAACTTCATTGGCCTTCATGAACCAAGGTATCCTTCCCTGGATGCCTTAGATTGGACATTTCTATAGACTTGTTTAATTAGGACATTTTCTCGGCCTTTGAACTGTAAACTAGTAACTTATTAAATCCCCCTCCCCTTTTTTTGCATGGGCAGGCCCTGGGAATCGAACCCAGGTCTCTGGCATGGCAGGTGAAAACTCAGCCTGCTGAGCCACCGTGGCCCACCCTAAATTCCCCTTTTTAAAAGCCATTCCATTTCTGGTATATTGCATTCTGGCAGCTAGCAAACTAGAAGAGCTCCATTCAAATTGACTTAAAGATAAATAAGTGCTTATATATAAATAAGACTCCTAAAGTCCCAGGAATTGAGGAAACCAAAGTTCTGATATTTCCAATGAAAAAATAATATTCATGGAACCCAAGTGTTTTTTTTTTTAAGTCAAGTTCCCAAAAATCCGATAAACCTTGACAAATGGGACTAGTTTAATATTATTAGTTAAATAAAAACAGCTACATCTTCTGACTTACCAATGTTAAGTACAAGCATAAAATTTTATTCGATTTAGGTATCTTCTTCCTAAACATATATAGGTTTACTGTTCAAATAAGCTAGCATTATATCTACTACATCTTTACGATGATGAAAAATGTAAGCTTGTGTTTAACTAAATTGAGTTATTATTCTGACAAACTTTATTTCAAGAACAATTGTGTTTTGTAGGATATTGGCTTGAAGACAGTTTCCAAGATCTTTTCGGTCACTTAAATACGTAAAGTATGCAAGATGTGCTTTTGTTAAAGAAGAAAAGAATAGTTTTGTCCTCCAGTAAAAGGACCGGTTGTTGCAGAATGAGAAACAGGAATGTGTAGGATAAAACCTGTAAGGATATAGAAAGTTGTAGGGGGTTTACTGAAAAGGAATTTCATTTGCCATGGTCCAAGTTGGCTAAGAATTGATAAGTTTATAAATTTTTTTAAAGAGTTTTCTTATCAGATTATATCTTCATGCAAAATTAGAATTTGGCTTTCTGTTAAAATGACAAAGATTTCTTTGATTACTGGTCTGCTCTTGGTAAGAGGTTGTAAATGGTTTTTCTTTACCTGCTGTATAATCTGTATGGAAAGCAAACATTATGTATTTTATCAGAATAATCTGTGCTTTATGGTGACCTTATCATCCTTTATTGTTTTAGAGAACAAGTCTTCTCATTTTTGAAAGAACTTTTGTTTTGTTTACAATCATGTTAACTTTCCTGCTCCTTTTTTTTTTTTAAGTTTCAAATAGTTTATTTCAGTGAATCAGAGTAAATGAAGCATTTCTTCTCCAAGGTATCAAACACAATTTACTTTAAAACTGATAGGACAGGCTGAATAAAAAAAAGAAACTTTTAACCTAAACTTCTCCAATAGGCATTTTCTCACCAGGGTCCATGTTATCGATTCTATCAGTCATATCAGGGCCTTCCTATGTTCAGAAAGGGTGTACGAACTGTGCTACTGGAATGGAGAGTTAAGTTCGATGATAACAATCTTTCCATTCTTTGTGTTTTAGAACAATTCTCAAAACATATTTATTATATTCCCATACTGTTTAAATTTTTCTTCTAAATGTAATTTAGAGGAAGAGAATCTTTATTTACTTTATACATATTCTAAAACAGAACTCACCCATTTTCTTCCATTTTCCATGAAGAGAAAAATT
>PVIY010004283.1:17764-104480 GCA_004026745.1 Myrmecophaga tridactyla
GCCTGCCGGATGGCAGCAGCGCCCAGGAATCCGCCCAGGAATCGAACCCAGGTCTCCCGCATGGAAGGTGAGCATTCCACCACAGAACCACCCGTGCACCCCTACTTAAAAAAAATCTTATTGTTTCTTTGGTTAAATAGGGTGCCAAATAATGTTTCACAGTGACTCATATCCTATTTAATAAAACGTTCAAACCTGAAAAAAAAAATAAAAAATAAAAAAATAAAATGTTAACAGGTCTGCCACCCCTGGACCTGCAACCCTTCACGGGAAAAATAAAGTAGAGAAGGAAGCAGCTGTCCCCTCCAGGGCACCGTCCCACTGTCCCTGACATATTCCCACATGAGGCTGAGTGCTGGTTGTCACCCATAGAAGAGTCAAGAGGGAAGCAAGTGATTTCTTGTGTTCACATCTCTATCAGAAGCAGGAAAATGAAAGTTCCAACTAAGCAATGTTTCAAGAAAGATGAGAGTAACTCTTGATGGAAGGAAGCCTTTTCCCCAGCAGTTGCCAGGTGAAGTGTGTCTGTGTCTGCGGGGATTTGGGGGCTCACCCACAACCTCCTGCCTCTCCTGGGCTCATTGGAGGATTACCATATCCTACCCTCATGTCATTAGGTAGTGCCATGTGATGGGTTTGGACCAAGGGGTTATTGGTGGTAGTGAAGTGTACTGCTTCTGGGTCAGAGCTCACAATTGCTGGTCCATGATTCAGCAGCATTCTCTTTCCTGCCAGGGTGAGTGAAAAGGTTGCATGCCCCAGGAGACACAGACACAGTGTGGGGACACCTCTGTCGGCCTGGGACTCTGGGGGACTGTGTGAGGCAGAGCCTCCCCTGTCGCCTGTGTGGGGCATGTGGGACAGCCACTGTGTTTGTTACTGCAGCACAACCTATCCTGTCCTGACTAATACAGCACCAGGAGAGCACACCTTGTCAGCTTCCCTATGTGCTTTTGAGTTCGGGACCTCTGGAGCTGATTTTAGTGATTCCATCCCCCCATTTTAGTCCTCTGAAGGCCACTCCCTACTATGAGTATACTGATGGGCTTAGTCTTATTCACATCTGCCTAGCAGGGGACCCAGCACAGACAACATGCTCTTTAAGAGTTGGGTGAGTGTATTAGTCAGTGTTCTCCAGAGAAATAAAACTGACAGGATATGTGTGTGTGTGTGTGTGTGTATGCGTATTATCTCTCTCTCTCTCTCCCTATCTATATGTGTATATATATATATGATATACATATCTACATATGCCCACATATATATAAACAATAAAGAGATTTATTATCTCTTTAATTATTCAGTAACTCTGAATTTCTTAGAGCAGTCCACAGGTTGGAAACTCTGATAAACTTGAAGTTGCATTCCCCAGAAGAAGTTGGCTGGCTGAAGCAGAGGCAGAAATCCTTCTTTTTGACTTCTGAAATCCTCAGTTCTGGCTTTAAGATTTCTACCTGATTGGGTGAGGGGACTCTCCATGTCGCTGAAGGTCATCTCTTTTGCTGATTTTGGAAGCATGAGCAGAGATGCAATCAGCTGTTCATAGGTGCAAATCCATCAATGAAATATGCTCACAGTAACAATCAGGTCAATATTTGCTTTTTCAAACAACTGGACCTCAGAGCCCAGACAAGCTGACACCTGAAATTAACCAATAACAGTGAATGAACAAGTAAACTCTGCCCAGGGTTTGTTCTGAGATCAGGGTGGGTAACTTCCCCTTTAGGTCTGTGTTTACCTGTAAAATAAACAGAAGCCAAAGACGTGGTCTCTAATGTCCTTCCCAGCCCTGGGAGCCCATGTTATGGGATCTGGCTTGTTTTGGCATGAGCTCAGAGCCAGGCAACCCCTTGACCTAGCTCTGAGAGAAAGCACCTGCCAAAGGGGCTGGCCATGTCTTGAGGAAGTGACCAAGTGCTCTAGGCATTTAGATGATTCAAACTTGAAAATGCCCCTGCTTGATTCTCACCCCCAATGCCTGGACAAGAGAGGTGTTTCTGACAACCAGAAGACCTCCCTTCCAGGGACATTTTATCTAATGGCTTTTCTGTCTTGCCCACATTATAATTCTGCCACTCTCAGGACACAGGAGTCCCCTCTATCATAAAACATCTTCTACCCAGAATGAAGGCTGAGCTGTGCTGCCAGGAAGCCCCACCTGATGGAAATGAATTGGCATCATGCCCAGAAATCCCAGTGTGTCTTTGGTAAGGCCAATGCTCTCACTTCATCCCCTTGGGGTCTTCCTGGTCCATGGCCCCTGGTGACTTGGGAGTACCTCCTCTCCCCACCTAAACAAAGGGGCTGTGTGATGAGGTGAAAAAGAGCACAGAGCCAGGAGTCAAGAGACTCAGGTCTCATTCAGGATCCCCCATTTACTAACCACATATACAGGGCCATGCCTGGCATTTTTCTGCATCACATTGGGAGAGAACCAGCTGCTTTTAAGTGTTTAGCGATCTGAGAGTCTGGGGTCCCAGCCCTGGCTCGGCCACTTACTGTGTGATCTTGGCTGTCGTCACACCTCTCTGGACCTCATTTTTTTTCTTACCAATGTCAATTTATCATTTACTGGGCATGTAATATGTGCCATGCATCTGACGAAGGACTCCCATGCATTATGTAGGTGAATCCTTAAAACAACCCTACTGTCCATTAGTATCATCGACCACATTTTCCCATCATCGTCCTATTTCCCAGGTGAGGACATAGAGGCACAGACAATTAATAAGATACTTGCCCAGGTCCCACAGGTCATATGTGGTGGAGCTGGGATTCGAATCTTGGCAAACCGCCTCACTAAGTGGTCCAGGTCAGCTGTCCTTGCTGCTCCCTGGGATGCTCAGAGGATCAAGTGGTTAAATTCATGTTCTTCCACCTTCTCTGTGTGTGGGCAGATCACTGAGCCTTGGCTTCTGCAAATCCCAGGCTTAAGAGGAATCACCCTCTGCAACCTCCATGGCTGGGGTAGGTCCTGTAAAGCCATGAGTCAGGAAATGCCTCTTGATGGGCAGGGCCTGGTGGCTGTTCTTGTTCTAAAATTCTTGCATGTGCCGGGATCTCCTGATCTGTCCTCACGCTCCCTGTCTATCCACATCTTGTTTTTCCAGGGGGCCTGGGCTTTGGGCTGGGCTGCTCACTGTGGCTCCTGGGAGGATTTCCCTCTTCCCATCACTCATCAAGATGCCCAGCAAACAGTCTGAGCTGATTCCTCCATCAGTGAGGGAGGTTGTGAATCCAAGGACATGACACGGGCACATGCTTCGGAGAGAAAGAAGGCTTTGGTTAGAGGGGAGCTCATGAGCCAGGGCTAAGGGGAGGGAAACCACAGGCAGGGGAGGGAATACCAGGCTGTTTACTTTGGCCTGCTCCTAGGATACCTGCAGAAGGGGAGCAGAATGAAGCTGAGCCTGCCCTGTCAGCCTGTTTGGGGTATGTGGTGTGATCCCACTGCCACTTTGTATATTACTGCAGCACAACCTAGCCTGTCTTGACTAATACAGCATCTAGAGGAGAGAGCTTTGGACAGGACAGTCAGGCTTGAGCACAGCTGGCCTTGCATGCTGGTATAAGCTAATACAATGAGGATTGGTCCCACCCAGTGCTTAGGGTGGTGTTGGCACCCACTAGGGCTGCGACAAAGGACTTGGAAGGCCCTTGCGGGGTGCTGGCTGGGTCTCAAGTTCTCAGTTCTTTCTAGTTCCGCCTGACCTCAGTCACCCTGTGAGATCTTAGGGAGACCAGAAGATTTGGTTTCCAGAAGCAGCCACAGAAAACATGGTTGTTCTTCTGGCCCTGTACCTGTGTTGTTTTAATTTGAACAAATACTGATGGCTGTATTGCTTTCTTCCTCAGAAAACATACTCCATAAATAGGAGCCTGTATTATGATTTCAGAATAGGCAAGGTTCGTCTAAATATAGAGCTTGATAATTGCCCCTGGAAGTATCCTTTCTGGTGCACAAACAGATCAGCAAAGCGCTCGCACTCTTTCCCTGGGTGAAGGAGCAGATCTGGCCGCTCACAAGCATAGCAGTCTTAGATGGCTGTGTGGCATCTAAGGAACAAGCTTCTCCCTACACTGGACATTTTTCCTATGAAAGGAGAATTGGGCAAATCAGTTACATGTTTCCAAATGGCTTTAAAACAGAGCAGAGGGTTCTCTCCTCTGCGTCAGTTTTTCTCCTTCTGTTGAAGTGAAAACTGGTACCGCCAGCCTGGTTAAACATGGTAAATCCAGTTGCACAGTGAATTCTGGTCTGTACTTCCCCCTCTCCCCACCCAATAAAGGCTACTTAGGGCCAAGAGAAATTTTGACTCTATGAAGCATGTTAAAACTGAGTCACTGTTAATAGGGTGAGCTCTTTGCTTTGGGCTTAGGCCTAAGTGATGGCTCCTGGTCCCTTTATTCATTGGGATTGTGCCAGGAGAATGCTTGGTGCCTGCTCTAAGAAAGATAGACTTAAACGTTCCATTTATTCTATTGATCTTAATAACCTCGTCTCATAAATACCTACTTTATGACATCAATAAAAGGGGAATCGTGGCAATTCAGAACAATAGAAATTGTTACTTTGCAACTGGAGTTATCCACCATGCGCCTGAGTGAGATTCCTGAGAGCTGTGCTCTTGGGAGATTTCTGGGCTGCGTTTCTTAAGTATGTGCAGGAGAAGAGATATCCACCCTTCTCCCCTGGAAATGCAAACAAGCTGAGTGCTTAAGATTGGATGCTATAGACTCTTGTTTCTCAGTATTGTCATTTTTTCTTTCTCATGTGGCCTAGATTTAAGTTTCCATTTTGTGGAGTTGCACAGGTCTGATTTTAGCTTCTGTACTGGAAAGATCGAAAATGATCCTATGAACAAAATACTGTAGTAGTCTTCCCTTAAAGGCTTTCAATTGTACACTGTCAAGTGGATCCAGCAGGCCCACCTTCTTTGTTTCATGCTCTCATTTTACAGATGAGAAGCCTGAGGTTCAGAGTGGTGCCCTGAAACCTAACCAAGCCCCTCACACTGTTGTGCCTAGTGTCTCCTTAAATAATGTCCCTCGTGCCCCACACCTCTTCCCCTCTTCCTCCCCACTCTGAGCAGCTTACTGCAGGCTGGATGCACAGTCACCTAGAAAGACCTTATGTGGGGCCAATCTCAAGGCCAGAAAGCATCAGGGCTGCCAGATATTGGTACCCAAGGAGCATGCTGCATCCTGACCTCCAGCCCTGCTCCAATGAGAGGAAGCTGTCAGCTCTCTAGACCTTTGAGGCCAGTAATTTGGCCTTGGTTTAGTTGTGGCAAGACTTCTGTGGAGTTGTGCCTCATTACAGGGGTCACAGACTCAAACCAAAGGGACAGAGAGGTCAGAGGGTGGAACTTGAAAGGCCATCCCTAGTTTTCCTGAAATCCCTGCACATTTACATGTTTGATTCAGGCCTTTACTGGAGAGAGCTTCAGGGGCAGAAGAACTTGACAAAAAGGAGGAGGGCAAGCAATAGAGGTTTACTGAGTGCAAAGATGTGCCAGGTAGAGCTAACGGAGGCACCCAAGCCAACAGCCAAATCCAACTGCTAGACAGTGGCACCATCTTGGATCTGTCAGCCCAGCATGTCCTCCAGTAGAATGTGCTTTGGCAGATGACAAGGGTGGAGGAACTTCCAAGCCAACCCACAGGACCAGGAAAAACATTAGATCATTGTTGTTTTCAGCTCCTAAGCTCTGGGATGACTCATTACACAGCCTAGGCTGACGAGAGTATGGTTTCCCAGCATCGCCTCCTTCTGCTCACTGCCTTCTAGCTTCACCAGCCTTCTTGCCATTACTCCAGGGCATTTCCTTTTACAGTCTCCCTCTATCACATGCTTCACTCCAGGTCTCCTTGAGGCTCAGGTTTAAGCTTAAATGTCACAGGATCTGGTGGGATTCCAGCCTCCACTGATGTCTGGAAAGAAGAGCAGGGGTTCTCCCGGCCACCTGCAGAATTTGAGGCCTTTAAAATGAAATTGTAGGGATGAGAGTGGAGAGAGTTGGGCTTGAGAAGGAGTCTGGTAGCCAGGTAGGGAACATGGACCATGTTTGACAGGTGATGGGAGACCCGAGAGGATTTTGGGTGGTTGATCCAGTTCACAGTTTTAAAATAGAATGCCACCTGGTCTGCCAAGGCTAGAATGCAGGGAGGCCGGTGACAAAGCAGGGAGGCAGGAGATGGCTTGGCTTGGCCCAGGGAGGCTGCTATGGGTCCAGGCAGCCCTTGACGGGGTCACCTGCCACCAGCCAGTCCAGGCCCTGCTGACCCACAGCAACAGCTGTCACATTTGGCTCGCTCAGGTGCTGGTTGTGATCGTGGATGAGTCACTTCACCCTTTGGGGAACTCTTTTTTCTTTCCTTTTCTTTTTTTTTGGTATTTTCTTAAAATTCAAAATTATAAATGGAGTGCTTGAGGGTAGATTTCAGTTTTATTGTGGCTTCGCCTCTGATGTACTGTGGGGCTTTGGCCTTAGTGACTCTCCTCTGGGCCTCAGTTTTTATAACTGTAAATAGGAGCAGTGACTTGGGTCCTGCTTTCTCTGAGAATCACACGGGATTTCACACACATGAAACAGAATTAATTTGTTCAACCATTATTTATTGAGCACCTTATCTGTGCCAGGCCCTGTGACCGGAGCTGGGGTGATTCTGGGCAAAAATGGGGAACGGTCCCTGCTTGCTTACAGCTTTTTACAGTTCAGTGGGGGCAGAGGCACAGTAGAAAAAATAGACAAATAAATGTCTAATTGCAAATTGTTATAAATGCTGTAAGGCCTGTCTTACAGCATTTATGACAATTTGCAATTGGAGTATATTTGCTTGGGTTAATTAGTAGAAGAAAAAAACTTTTGACTGAGTAGTCAAGGAAGGCTTCTCTTAAAAGGAGACGCTGAAACTGAGATGCAAAGAGGTCTTCCATGCTGAGAGGGACAGTGAAAACATTCCATGTAGCAGGAACAGTATGCGCAAAGGCCCTGAGGCAGGATAGACCTGGCTCTGTGATCTGGGAGCCAACTGTTAAGAGGACCAAGCTTCCAAGCCTAAGGGGCTGAAGGACCAGAAGATCAGAGATCTTCTGACCAGAGATGGAAGGTGTCCCCAAGGCCTCATGGGGAGTGGGAGTTTGGTTCTTCCCATCCCACCATGCTGTCTGCTTTATGCAACCTAAGGTCCTTCCTGGTTCTGCCTCAATGTTTCACATTCTTTGCCCATGTTCAAGTGGTATGTGTGGTTACTAGGTATAAATTCCTGGGTGTGCAACTAGAGAGAGAGAGAGAGAGAGAGAGAGAGAGAGAGAGAGAGAATGCCCCTGCAGTCTTGTCTCTCACTGTGCTTCCTGTGGCAAATAATGCAGCTTCCCAAGCCGCCTGTGGCAGTGTCATTTCTTGCCTCCCACTCTCTTGCTCCTGGCCAGGTCTTCCAGATGACCATCTTTCAGATGGAATTACAAAAAAAGAAAAAAGAAACCCCATCAGCTGCCCCTAACCCTCTCCAGTTCTTTGCTGAGTTTCCATTTCTCTGTAGGATTTTCAAAAGAGGTTTTGAGTGGGGTGCAGAATGAGGGGCTGCTGTCCCCGTGGGCCTTGAACACATCCTCCCTGGCTCAGTCCTGTGGAGGGTGGGGTTCCTTGGCTGTGGAACGGCGCAACGGTAATGCACAAACTCACCCCGTGCTTTTTTATGAACTTTGGGCATACTCATTCGTCTTCGCCATAACCATACCCCATTCTGTAGCATAGGGAAACGGAGGCACAGGGAAGGTAATCAAGCTGCTCCAGGTCACCAGATTAGGCAGAGTGACGATTTTAAACCAAACCATGCAGCCTCTGGGTGCAAACATGAAGGACCATGCCACTTGACTTCAGATGAGGCATTCACATCTCCTTGTTTGATCCTGAGGTTTCCGGGCCGTCACAGATGAGATGACATCTGTGAACTGGTGTGGGAAATTTTAAACAGTGGTTTTTAAACTTTTTTAATGTTTCAAACTTTTTTAACGGCCGAGGTTTTTTCCTTTTCTTTTACCTGAGTCTAGCCTAGAGGACCAAAAGGCTCATGAAGCTCAATGGAGCCCTGGCCTCGGCCTCCCCTTCAGGCATCCCTCCCACTCCTTAGACACCAGCCACTGAGTTAGTTGTTTTCTCCCTTTCCCGGGTGGTGGCTGCTGTTGGCCTCCCCATTTCCATCACCTCCTCTCCCTCTCACCTCCAGGCCAGGCCGTTCCTCTCTGGCTGCACTGGGACGGACCTCTGCCTACCTCCCCTCCTCAGCAGCCTGGCCAAGGAGCCACAGCTGACAGTGTGCCTTGCCCCTCACGCATGCCTGGAGACTCCTGCTTACTTGAAGTTTCCTCCCCAAGGTCAGCCTGCCATCCACTCCCCCAGACCAGAGGAGTTTTTCTAGCCTAAGACTTCTGCGTCTTTCTGGAACATTCCATGTCCTGGCTTTCCCCATCTCACTCTGTCCTCTCCCCAGGGTCCTCTCTCCTTCCTCTCAGCCATCTTTCCATCTCCTAAGGGGACAGAAGTTCACTCATGCTTGTTCCTCAGCCACTTCTTTCCCCTGTGGGTCTGCTCTGTCCAGTGCTTTCAACCTTCTCCTATGCCTGGGGAGGGCCCTCTGGCCTCCAGGTCCCCGCCCGGGCTGGGCTCTCATCAGGATTCTCATGCCCACATGTCTCTCTGCCAGCTATGTAAGATTTCCCCACCTCACTCAGGGTCTCCGATTGTTCCTACAGTGTCATTTTACTTAAAGAGCTCCTTCCCTGCCTTCCCCCAACTCTCCAGTAGGACCAGGACTTCTTAGAAGAATAACGAGCATAATGGCACGGAAATAAAGGCTCCTCCCTAAATTCGCGGTTCTAGCAATGGCCGATGTACCGAGCATGGGGCACAGGCCAGGCTGTGTGTTGCAGTCCGCAGGCCACTGCCTAGCAGGCAGCATTTCAACAAGTCCTTTCTGCAGGCCAGGAGACCGCTTCTGAGAGGTTACCTATGCTCACCAATAAATTAGAATTTGAACCCAGACAACCTGTTTCCATAGAACGCATTTTTAAAAACACCTTTTATTATGTAAAATTTCAAACCCTAGATGAATTTCCTCAGGCCCTGGTCTCCGCACCCCCCTCCCCCACCTTCCCACCCTACTTGGAAGTACTGACACCAAATAATTCCATCAGTAATTACTTCAGAGTATATTTCCAACAGATAAGAGTTTAATGCAAAGCAGAGCCTCATATCCATGCTCACACTCAAAAATGGACACTGATTCCTTAATAGTATCAATTTCTAGTGTTCAAATTTCCCCAGTTGTCTCAACATTTTTTTTTTTTTTTCTTTTGCATGGGTAGGTACCAGGAATTGAACCCGGGTCTCTGGCATGTCAGGTGAGAACTCTGCCTGCCGAGCCACTGTGGCCTACCCTCAATGTATTTTAAAAATAATTTTTCATCTTGGAATACTTTTGAGTTTACAGAAAAGTTGCAAAGACAGTACAGAGGGTTCCTGCCTTGCCCTCAACCAGTTTGTTTCCCCTATGTTTTCCAGCTCACATTACCCTGGTGCATTTGTCTAAACTAAGAAGCCAGCATTGGGGCATCACTCTTCACTAAATGCCACACTTTATTCGAATGTCTCTGCTTTCCCATTCATGGCCTTTTTCTGCTCCAGGATGCAGCCCAGGGTACCACACTGCATTTATTTTCATAAATCTCGCCCCCTCCTCACTGTAAGTTCCTTGGTGGACAGGGATGCTGGTTGAGCCTCATCCCGCGGCACATCTCTGAGGACAGAAGTCATGTCCCAAACATTGTCACGCACTTCCCCAATAAACTGTGATAATGCACTCATGATTTGTTAGGCTCTCATGTAGGTTCTGGAAACCCAGAACAAAAAAGGGGGGCCCTTTTTGCTCTCTATCCCCAAAACACAAAGGGAGTTTGCATTGGAGGGGAGACAGATGGACAAACCCATTGTTGCCTCACCACGTAACTGTGAACGACTCCCACGAGCTGGAAGTGTAGGATGCAGGTGAAGGAGCCGGTTGTTTTACTTAATTGGAGCATTATTCAATTCTTACATCACCCTAGTACTCCCATCTGCCTTGGCACCTGCTGCTGGCCTTTGGTCCTGCTCTCCCTCTGCTTGGAAGTCCCCACTTCCTACTGCAAGGCCCCCAGTTTCTGTCTAGTTAACTTCCACTCATCCTTCAGTTCTCTTCTTAAATGTTCATCCTTTCTGGGTTGGATGAACTGTGCTTCCATTTCAAAATGGGGAAGGAAGGAAAAGCAGGCAGGGGGGAGGGGATGAGGGGACAGAAGAGGGTGGGAGGAAAGAAGGGAGGACAAGGTTTTGTGTCCTGCTCTCATCTCTTACGTGGCCTGGAGCAGAGCAGGTGCTACCTGGCTGGGCTGATACAGGGTACATATTGCACGTTCCCTGGCCTGGGAGGCCACTTCCTCTGCAGCCCTGGTCCTGTGACACTGTGGGGTTTACAGACAGCATTACAGCCTGTGGTTGCCCCTCTGGTATGCAAGTGTTACAGGGAGGCCTTCTCAGGCGCCCCACAGCGCAGCCCATGGGTCTGCAAGACTAGCCTTTGGGTGGACGTGGTGTGAGCTGGGTCTGGTTTGGTCAGCCCAGTGTTAGCCATCCCTGAGAGCTAGTGATGGTTTTTAGTCTCACATTTAACAAGGGACTGAATCATTTCCTTTCACAATACCAAAATAGCACAGAAAGAGGTGACCAGTGAATATTTGATCTTCCTTTCTCTGAGCAGAAAGAGATGAGGTCCGTTTAGCAGGCCCTTCCTCAGCAAGGAAAGCAGACAAACAAAGCTAGGATAAAGGGACAGATATTATCTCTTTCATTTAGTAGGACAAGCCTTAGGCTAGATACTGGGATCCAGGCATAAGAAGATTTGACTCCTGCAATTGATGAGAGGAGGGTGGACTCATCCAGAATTGTTATATCATGGCACAAGGATGGGGGAGCCCCAATAAGGGCTTCCTGCAGGAGACAAAGCCAAGATGGCTCTTCAAGGGTGAAGAAGAGTAGGAGGGTGTAATAGTTAATTTCACTTGTCAATCTGGCTAGGTTATAGTCTCCAGTTGTTCAGCTAAGCAAGCACTGGACTGATGGTTACTATGAGGGTATTTCATAGATGGATTTGCATCTGTATACAGTTGATTGCATCTACATCTGACAGCATCTACAATCGACACAAAAGATTGCCCTCAGCAATGTGGAGAGTCTCCTCAGCCAATTAGCTGGAAATCCTGAACTAAGGATTTCAGAAGTCAGAAAGAAGAATTTCTACTTCTACTTCAGCCAGCTAGCTTCTTCTGGGGAGTGAAAATTTACCTTCATTAGAGTTTCCAGCTTGGGTCCTGCCCAACAGAGTTTGGTTGTGTGTACCAATTCCTATAATAAATCTCTCTCTATTTGCTTATAATAATACATTTATAATACATATATTTATAATAGTCAAATATATATTGTCAGTTCTGTTTCTCTGGAGATCCCTAATATTGAGTGAAAAAGAGAGAATAAAGTCATCCAAACAGAGGGGACAGGGTAGGTGAGATGCACGGAGGGGTAAAAGAGTTAAGGGAGCACACAAGGGTCAGAGCAGCCAGAGCAAGGGGAAGGATGCTTCAGGAGATGAGCTGGAGAGGTCTGAGGCCTGGGGCAGGAGGACCACAGTTCCAGGTCAAGGCATGGACACCTGACCCAGCCAAGCCATCAAAGAGAGCGAAACAAAGTGCTGATTGGAAAGAGATCTGACTTGGAAAGATTTCTCACTACGGGGTGGAGAGAGGGAAGAACAGCGGCCAGGAGGCTGGTCAGGGTGTATCTGAGATATGGCAAGAGGGTGGAGACAAAGAAATGAACTGGGACCAAAAGGAGAAGGTTGAAGGAACATGTCTTGGAGCAGGCTGGATGTGGAGGGTGAGAAGAAGCTTGACAAACCTAGGGAGACTCCCTGGTCTGTGATGAACAGTTGGGTTCTGTAAGTAATTGTTTTTTATTCTTAATTAATTAATTTATTCATTTACATTTTACCACCTTTTGTCTTGTCTTTAAGAATCTTTGGTCTCATGCATTTGAAGGTGGAGAATCTATCCCTAATGTGATGTATTAAAAATCAACCAGCTCAGGGGGTGCAAGGATAGCTCAGGTAGACTTCTTGCCTGCTGTGCAGGAGACCCAGGTTCGATTCCCAGTCCATTTACTTCCCCCAAAACAAATAAGCAAAAAAAAAAAAAAAAAAAAAAAAAAAAAAAAAAAAAAAAAAATACAACAACAAACAAAATTCAACAAATGATGATGCAGTAATGGGATACTCACATGGAAAAATAACGAAATGCGACCCAGTCATACAGTGTACAAAAAAAAAAAAAAAATCAATCGACTCTAGTCTGACCATGGCTGGAGTGGAAGACGTGGGTAGCTCCAAACAAGATAATAATTGGGATGCAGCACACTCTTTCATTGTAAAATTGGCATCCCAACATTTAAATGTGTTCTGCGGTGGCTCCTGGAACTCCCCACCCAGACTGAGCTCCAGTTGTCCACCATGGTCATTGACCTGAAGACAAACCTTCTGAAGGATGGATGTCTTTCCTTCTCTATCTCATTCCCCTCCCCTAATGGGTCCACGTCTGGGTGACCCAACCTATGGCACTTGTATTGTTCAAGCTGTCCTCTCTGCAACAGCCTTCCAAAGTCATTGCTGGACTGGTCCTTTCCTTTAAGTCTCTTTCATTGAAGGAAATGAAATAAACATCCGAATCCCTAAAATTTGATCTTAAAATATTTCTTTTTGAAATTCTGAGCAGGAAAGAGAAGCAGGCAGGTTCTTAAACTGAATCTTCCCAATTGAAAAAAAGAAACAAATTTGTTTTCATAGAGAAACTTCTGTGGCTCTGCCTCTGTGGCCTATAAAAACAGCCAATATCTTTACACGGCATTCAAGTCTCATTACCACTCACTATGAGCCTAGAAATGGCTCCATCTCGGCAGCAGTAGCCGCTCCCAGGCGATTCTTCTGCTTTTTGAATTTTTAAAAATATGTTTTTCTTTTTCTCTTCAGGGAGTCCTTTACTTTTCAGTTATTGCTAATTTTAGGTACAGAAATAAAAATAAATAGCATTATTGAGTGTCTACCAAGTGGTGGGTTCTTAGCCCATATTTTGATAAAATAAATGACAGCATGATCTGGCACAGTAGGTTTTACTACCTGATTTAAGACAGCACATGGTCTAAAAGAGTCATTTTATAGATGGGAAAATGGAGGTCAGAAAGGCTAACTCTGACCAAATGCACACGGTGACTGAACAGTGTTTCTGAATGCAAGCCGTGGTTAGCCTGATGCCCAGTCTGTGTTCTCATCACCCAGCCACACCATGAAAAATGTACCAGCTCTACTCTGATGGTGGCTGGAGTCACTCATGTGGATGGTTCTAGGTAGTAGTTTTACTCAACTGTGGAGTTGACTTCCTGATTCAATGGATTGGAATATCCCAGAGCAGAAGAAACTTTAGAGATGAACAGCTGGGGGCCTCACTCCCCTGAAACACTCTCAACCTCTCTGGGTTATCTGCTGTTTGATCCCTTTTTGGTCCCAAGACTATCAAGGGTTGGTAAATTACAGCCCCTAGGCCAATTCTGGCACATCCCCTGTTTTTTATGAGTAAAGATTTGTTGAACCAGGGCTCCTTTTATACTATAATGAGGGAGTTGAGTGGTTGCCACTTAGAGACCATAGGCATGACCTCAAGGCCAAAAATATTTACTTGCCGGCCCTTTATAAAAAGTCTGCCAGCTCCTGAATCAATGGAACCAGGGCCTGGATCTGATTTCACCAGGGCCTCTGGGCTAGGCATTGCCTTTCCCTGGGTTTTAGTTGTCCCATTTATACAATGAAAGGGCAAGTTTAGATTGTGGCTTCCAGATTGCACTTTCTGAAGCCTGGGGTCCCCATTAGGCCCCAGAAGTAGTCGAAGAGATGATACAAAAGTGGGAGGGGGTTTATACTCCCAACTCTCCCACTTACACAGAGAATCTCTACTTTTATCTGTTTTATACAACAGGTCCATTTTGCCTAAGGCTTCCTGTGAGCAAAGGATTCCTTAGCTTTAGCAAATATTTTGGATCTGAAGGGCAAGAAGGAGGTGGACAAGTCTTTAATGGCTTGATTCCCAGGTGGGCCAGAGTTGTTAGGAGGTTTGTAAAAGACAAGTGGGGAGGGGGACACTCGGTCCTCTAGATTGGGGAGACTTTTGAATGATGAAACAGTCACTCTGTACCAGCATATGAGGAGGCCCTGGGAGGTGGGACAGTACAGCTGTTCTGGACCGCTGGGATTGATGCCCATCTTTGAAAGGAGAAGTATCTCTAGGGACCATGGTAACCAAAGATCCCCCCCCACCCCCCGTGAGGTCCCAGGGTTTCCAAATTATCAGACAGGAGGTAAATGCTTCTTGTTCATTAACCTATACAAATGCCAAACCATGGGTTTCCCACGCTGTGGTACCATCCATTCTATTTGGGCCACACAGGCTTTCTCATATGAGTTCATATTACATGAATAGAAAGGAAAACTCCAACCATACCACACAATAAAACAAGGTTCCTGATGTGTTTCCAGAATATTCTAGACATCCAAGCCAACCTTGCAAATAAATGCAGAGAGCTCAGTGTGTCCTTTAGTGTGCTATTTTATTTTATTTTTGGAAGCTTGCAGATGTGAAGTGTTGATATTTGTGCTCTTCTTATCCTGGATTAGTCAATAAAGTGTTCTATGCCTTTGCTTGGGGCGTTTATTTGTTGATTGAGCTTGTGGTCCTCCAGAAGGAATTGACCTTCAAGATTGTAAATTCAGCCAGATACCTGTGATGATCTCTCAGTCCAGTCACCTTCAGCTTTGACAGTATAAACCAAGGAGAAGCCATGCTCAGTCTCAAGGCAGACAATTGCACATATTGAT
The DNA here is from genome assembly GCA_004026745.1 of Myrmecophaga tridactyla. Lineage (NCBI taxonomy): Eukaryota > Metazoa > Chordata > Mammalia > Pilosa > Myrmecophagidae > Myrmecophaga > Myrmecophaga tridactyla. The sequence goes on from PVIY010004283.1 coordinate 32,774, forward strand.
GGACATTATCCTTCACAGCAAAGGAAGTGGGACAAGACTGGGAAGGTGGCTCAAAGGTAATAAGGAAATAATAGGGACTTAGAAGTCCAGTCACTGCATCACACAGCAAGTAAAGGACAAAGTCACATTTATAACTTAGGTCTTCCCTGGACATTGCCATCCTCACACCCCAGCACCCCTTATGTACTCTGTGACTGGAGCTGGTGGTACTGATGAGCTCAGTGTTTCTTTGTTAAAGTAGAGCTTTATCTAATCCACTTCTCCTCAATGAATCTGGAGATTGTTTGGTTAAGAGTCTCTCCCATCTGGAGATGAAATGGATTCTGGTGTCTGCTTTCCTAATATTTTCTGAAATTATGTTCATGATCTGTGGGTTTGGGGTTCGGACTTGCCCCTCTGGGAACTGATGTCCCCTTTTGTGATTCTCCCTCGCTAATTTGGGTCTTGGGAGACAGTCTTGCTAGCTGGCTCCTACTGCTGCATTTTCTGCCCCCTCTTCCAAGATCTCTTTTCAACCACATGGTTGTTTGATTTGCTCTATCACCTCATGGGGTCTCTACTCAGAAGGACCTTCTCTGTCCATCTACCTAAAATAGCAGCTCTCTTCACTCACTATTCTCTTAACCCTGTTTTATTTTAATTCATAGATTACCATTACCGAATGATCTATAACTGGAATCAATAAACTTTCTATAAGAGGCCCGCTAGTAAATATTTTCAGCTTTATGGGCCATTTGGTCACTGATGCAACAACTCATCTCCGTGATTGTGGTGTGAAAACATCCATAGGCAATATGTAAATGAATGGGCATGGCTGTGCTTCAAAAAAGTTTATATACAAAAGCAAGGACAAACTGGATTTGGCCTGTAGAGCTGTAGTTTGTTTACTTGTTTAACATCACTACTGCCCAGTAAGAATGTAAGCTGCGTGAGGGTAGAGGCTTTGTTATTTAGATCCATCACTGTATCCCTAGAACCCAGAACATAGTAAACTTCTATGAAGGTTGAATCATGAATGAATGAATGCTTATTAAGTTTATCCCCTGCCCTTAAAAGAAACAGATTTATTGAGATGTAATTCACCTTTCATACAGTTCATCCATTCAAAGTACAATTCAATGATCTTTAGTATGTTTGAAGAGTTATGCCATAGTCAACACAATCTAACTTCAGAACCCTTTTTTCCACTCCAAAACAAAACCTGGTGCCCATTAGCATCGCTCTTTATTTCCTCTAAGCAACCACTAACTTATTTTCTGTCCTCATAGATTTAACTGTTTGGGTCATTTCAAATAAATGGAATCATATAATATGTGGCCTCTTATGACTGGCTTCTTTCACTTAGCATAATGTTTTCAAGGTTTGTCCATTTGGTAGCATATATCAGAACTTCATTCCTCTTTAATGCCAAATAACCCTCCATTGTATGCATATACTACATTTTACTCATCCATTCATTAGTTGATGGACATTTGTCTATTATGCATGATGTTCCCTGGATATTCATGTATGAGTTTTTGTGGGTATGTATGCTGTCATTTCTTTTGGATATATACTGAGGGGTGGAATTGTTGGGTCATATGGTAACTTTCTTTAAAATTTTGAGGAACTACCAAACTGGTTTTCAAAGAAGAATGTACTATTTTACATTCTCAACAGGGATGTACAAGGCTTCCAATTTCTCTAGATCCTCATCAAGGAGTGTTACTGTCCATCTTTTTTTATTATAGTGATCCTAATGGATGTGATGTGGTATCTCTTAATTTTGATTTGCATTTCTCTGATGACTAATGCATTGAGAATATTTTCATGTGCTTATTGGCCATTTGTCTATCTTTTTGGAGAATGTCTATTCAAATCCTTTGCTCATTTTAAAATTGCTATGCATGTTTTATTATTGAATTGTAAGAGTTCTCTATATGTTCTTGATACAAGTCCTTTATCAAATACATACAATGCCCTTCCATCCTGTGGGTTGTTTTTTCACTTTCTTGATGATTTCCATTGATGGGCAAATGTTTTTAATTTTGATGAAGTCCAATTCATCTATTTTTTTCTCTTGTTGCTTGTGCTTTTGGTGACATATCTAAGCATCCTTCACCAAATCCAAGGTCACAAATATTTCTTCTATGTTTTTTTCTCAGAGTTTTTTAGTCTAGCTCATACATTTAGGTCTATGATACATTTTGTGTTAATTTTTGTAAATGGTGTGAGGTAGGGGGTCCAAATTCATTCTTTTCTATGTGGATATCCTTTTAGCCTGACACCTCTTTGTTGAAATGACTGTTATCTTCCATTGTACTGACTCAGCAGAAATCAATTGCACCTTGTCAAAAATTGCTGTTTTTTTCTTCTTTTTATTATGGACCCTCAAGTCTATTCCATGGATTTATATGTCTACTCTTATGCTAGGACCATACTTTCTTGATTACTGTAGCTTTACAGTCAGTTTTGAAATCAAGAAGTGAGTCCTTCAACTTTGTTCTTCATTTTCAAGATGGTGCAGCCTCCCCCTTCCTGCTGATTCACAGGTGAAAGCCACAGGCCATTAAAGAACTGAGTGCCTTGCCTAGAAAGACTCTGAATTTCTTTGAAGGAGCTTTCAACCCTGAGCCTAATTAGGTCACTGCCTCTTCAAACTATAAGAGATCTGCTGCAGCATGTCTCCATGGGGTCTTGTCCAGGCTTTGTTGCTGTGCAGCCATGGGCTGTTTCCTTTGCTTCTCTGCATCTGAGGTTCTCCATCTTGAAGTGAGGCATGCAGAACAGATGCCATACATCACCCTCACTGGCACTGAGGTTCTGTCGTGGCTTTTGAGACACCATCCAAGTGGGGAAAAATATCACTGGGTCCAATGAGCTACTTTACCTTTTAGGAGACATATTGAAAATGGCAAATTCAGGGTGAGGTAAAGCACATGATATTCACTTAATTACCTGGAGAATTATTACATGGTTTAACCTCATTAGAAAGTTGTTGTTTTTAACATTGACCTTAAAAATTAATGTGGGTCTGTCAGACTCTACAATATGGGATTTGTTTGACAATTTGATTGTAAAACAGAGTTAAACAATCCTGTCTTTTTTGTCTAAATTTATCCGCTGTTTCCTTTTTCCTATCTGAATTCTAACCCAATTATTAAGGGGATTGAAAAAATATTGGCCTCAAGAAAGGATTTAAAAATCAGAGTAAGAGAGCACACGACACGGAGAGACATAGGAAATGACACCGTTATCACAACTTGATGTGCACAAGAGAGCATTTCAGAGTTTTCAAAACATCATTCACAAACAATTATCTCCTCTTAGCCTCATGAAGACCCTGGGAAGAAGACACGATTAATATTACCCTCACTTTATGGGTAATATTAATGGATGGACATTTCAATGCTCAGAGATGGTAAATGATGTGCCTTCCCTTCAAGTATCTAGCTCATGTCACTGTTGAAATTCCACAGTGCAACTAGTTTGGGTTAGTGCTGAGATTCCATTGTCTCTGGTCTTCCAGCAGTCCATTCCACCTTGGAAAGAGTTTGTTGCTTCTTAAGGCCTCTCGTTCCTCTGCCATACTTCCATGAAAAGTGTTATGGTAAGTAATGTTTTTATATTACAGCTCACAATAGATATATAGTTCTTTTATGGATTCCTCATGTTTCCTTTGTGGTATGTTTTGGGGCTGACTTCAGTTTCTCTCCTGGGTGCCTGAGCTTGGACCAGCTGTGACCAGATGCAGGTTCTGACTCACATAGAGCACCGTTTCTTCTTGAATTGGCTGGAAAAACAAGAAGTTCATGCCTTAAGCTAAGATGTAAATAGTGGAGAAAATAAATAGAAGAAGGGTCAAGTGCCATGCCATGCAAATAGTAGATGTTCAATAAAAGGTAGTGGAACCTGAGTCAGATTTGCAGATGGAATGAAGGTAGGAGTGATAAAGAATATGTCAGATGGCAGGAAAGATGTCCTGTATTATGTTGACTTGCTAGACAGATGCACGGAAAGTTTAAAAATTTAAGGATAAACGTGTAGTTCTGTACTTGTTGTCAGAAATGAAAAGTTCAAGAACAAAATGAAGAGGTAGAGCTTAGGAGGACAACGCTTGAGAACAGGCTTTAGTAGACAATGTGTACACATGTGAGTTGGGTGTGGCCTCTGGTGGATCCCCTGGGCTCTCTGTCCACATCCCCTTAGATGTGCCTGCCCCTCCCTTGGTTTCCAATCTGCTGCACCTGTGCCTTTCTTCAGTACTGACTCAGACTACTGGGGCTGCTTTGTCCTTCCAGGAAGTGAAGACGAACTGCCTGGGAAGTTACAACCCATTGGGGTATCCTTAGCCATAATTGACTGGTGAGGGGGAATAAACGCCCTGCTTCCTGACTGCAGTGGGAACAAACTCTCAGGTGTGACCTCACTCCAGATCTCTCCTGCAAGGCTGGTCTTTCATGGGGCTTTGCCTGTGATAAGGCTTTCCTTGACTTCTTCACGTTCCATATCCTCCTCTCCCAGCTCTCTTACTAATTTCCCAGGGAGAATTTCTGCAGTGAAGCTCTAGCTTGTGAATCTTCACCTCAGGGTCCACTTCTGGGAAACCTGACCTCAGACATCTACCAAAACAGAGTACATTTCAATTGCAATAACAAGAGCACGGTATCTGGAGGGAGGTGAAAATTCCTCTCTGTGGTGCTTAGCCCATGACTAAAGTGTGGAGGTTGGTTCTAATGAGGATATGTCAAGGACCTATAAGCAGTTCCATAGGAAGGTGGCCAGGATGATACAAGAATTCCCAAACACATTGCCTGAGAAGGAGTTAGAGGACCTAAGGTTTTTAACCTTGAGAAAGCTCAGGAGGAGCCAAATCCCTGTCTTCCCAGGAGAGGGAACTGCTTCTGGGAAGCTCGAAGAGACAGAATGAGGATCACGAAGCAGAAGCTCCAGGAAGGCAAATTTTGGCTTCTTATTGATCAAAGTCATTCAAAGATGGGATAGGCTTCCTAGGAGAAAGTGAGCTCCCATTCACTGGTATCAGCCAAGCAGATGACAGACAGCTGCTTCTGAGGAGTGAAAAAGGTGGTTCAAGAACCTTATGCGTGTTGGACTAAGGGACTCTTGCAAGTTCTCTCCTGGTTTAAAGACTCTTTGACTATTACCATTATAAAACATCCTGAAATGCAAAAATACACCTCATTCCTACCCTTAAGAGACTTCTAGCCTGGTGGGGATGACACACATACATACACATACACACAAATAAACTAATGAACAAGAAAATCTGTGTTAAGATCCTGAATAAATAAACACAGTGCTGTGATAAAGATTCACTTCAAGTAGGTTGGACAGGGGAGGCTTCTCTGAGGAGCAGACAATGAACTAAGGTTTGTGGTTTGAGGAGCCAGGACTTTTGGAGAGCCCTGGAAAAGAGGCAGAGGGAATGGCAAGGGAAAGGGCTGCGTGGGGAGAGGAGCTTGGGTGGTTGAGGGATGTGGGTGGCTGGAGCTTAGTTGGGGACGAGTGTGTGCATGTATATAGTCAGTTGGCATGGGGAGTGCAGTGGCCAGATCACCAATGCAGTGGTTGGGGTTGGTTCTATTTTATTCTAAGAGCAATAGGAAGTCACAGAGGGTTTGAAGGTGGAAAGAGACTTGACTTTAGCCTCCGTATGACTTCTGTCTCTCAGAGTGATGTGGAGAACAGAAGCAGAAAGACCAGAGAGGGGCCATAGCATCAGTCCCTGCAAGAGATGGTGGCCACCTGGACGAAGGTGCAGACTTGCAGGTAGAGAAGATGAGAGTCAGTGGGAATAGAAACCCATTCTGGAAACTGGTCATATGGATGCATTCTGGCTCAGATGTGAGAGGTGCAAGAGACAGAAGACTAATACTTGACTATCTGGGTGGATGGTGGGGCCATTTAATGAGATGGGCAAGACTAGGGGAGGAAAACATTTTGCATGGGCTACTTATTATAGCATCCTTCAGTCTTATTCAATCCTTCATTTCTGTGTCTTTTTTTCCCACTAGACTTGGAGTTCCTGGAGAGAAGAGGGGTACCTCTTTGCCATCTTACAAGTCTTGAACCAACCTAAAGGCCTTTCTGAAGAAATGTCTATGAATGAATGACTTCCTGATTCTATGATTGTCCCAGAGAGAAGAGGTATTATTGAGATATGAGGTAATTATGCATGGTCAGAATTTCCATCTCTGATGTATTTTCTTCTTTCCACTATGGAAGAGTGCCTATAGATGCTCACGGCTTCAGGTGCCCAGTATCTGGTCTCTGATGACTGTTGACTGGGAGATTCTGTTAAAGGATTTTGCTTTTTCATGTGAAGAAATTATCCCTCCTTATCTTTGATCTAGACCTGATTGACTTAATAAGAAACAAAAATCCCTTTGGTGGCCCAGGGCTGATGCTTGCTGTGCCCTCTCCCGGCTGTGGGGGACTGGCAAGGCTCATGTATGTTCCAAAGAACAAACAGGAGATTCTGTTTGTGTATGTATGTTTGTGAGTATCAGAGAAAAATTTTTACGATGTACTTTAAGCTTTTGGGGTTTCAGAGAAATGTTTGTGGAACAGATGAAAACCATTTGAGCAACAGCTGACCAGACTTACTGTTGACTGTTGGGTAACATCGGACCCTCGTGGTTTTGGGCCTGCCCGGGTCTCCAATTCCCTGTTGACTTGCGTAGTCTTTGCTATGTGGGAAACACACTTTGCGGTGTGATGAGAAAAGTGTTGGACGTGGAGTTAGAATTCCTGAGTCCAGTCCAAGCTCTTCCTCTTAATAGCTCGGTGACCTTGGACAAATCTCCCACTTCTCAAATCTTGCTCTGCCAAACATAAAATGAAGAGGCCGGCACCCACTTCGTAGAGTTGTTGTGCAACTAAATGAAATGAGAATTGAATGTGGAAAGCAGGCTGTGTCTCCTTGTCTTGACTTTCCGGCCACTGTATTTCCTTCTCTGCGATGAAAGTGGGATTCACTGATTCCTAGAGTGTCCTTCAGCTGAATACTCACATTGTGACATTTTTGATAAGACAGATTTCCATAATTTTTCAGAAGAAAAAACAACCAAAACAAAATCAAGGAATGATTGATCAGCGGCTTGCTTGAAGGCTATGGTCCCAGAGGCTGCAAACTCAAATGACCACAGCAGCCACTCAGGAGGAATAAAGCTGGCAGGGGTAGCATGAAGTGAGGACCATGGTATATTGATGAGAACCTGCCTTGTCTGAAGTAGGCGTGTGTTACTGTTTAATTCCACTTGATTGAGGCCATGCAGCCATGCCGGGTTGGCAGATCTTATGTGAAATGTGATTTTTAAACATTGTTAGACCAAATCAAGTCTATCTGTAGGCTTGGTATGGCCCACTGACCGAAATATTACTGCTTGGTAAGTATCCTTTTCCATCCAGACCTATATCAAGGTAACCCACTCAAGCAGGGCCTATTGCCTGTACTTCTATTCTAATGGTGAGGCATCCTCCATAGTGTCTACCATCTTGTTCTGCTGTGCTTGGTTGTTGGATGTGTTCCCCATCAGACTGGAGCTCCTTGAGGGCAGGGCTTGCCTTCCATTCATCTTATTCCCCTCTGTAGCCTGGGAACCAGCCCAGGACTCTGAACACACTAAGTCCTCAATAATTGTTTGGTGAAGGGAAATCTATCTCTAGAGACATATAATCAGCCATGTCTGGCCCTCAAATTCTTATTCTGTTTTCTCATGGTCCCCTCTACCCTTGGATAACATGGTGTCTTGAATTTCATACAATGAAATATTCTTTGAGGACAGGCTGGTTTAGGAGTCAGGAAGACCTGGATCCAAGCCAGCCTACATCTCATTCTCTCTGAGCTCCATTTTGCACCTGAAAAATGAGGTAACAATCCCTACATAGCAAGATATTTGGGTACATAATAGGTTCTTTTCCTTTCCCATGTTGGTTTCTGCTCTGTTTGGGGAATGGAATTGCAGGGAATCTGTGCATGACCCTGTGTTGGAGAGACAACTCCATTTGGCATGATTGTAGTGTTTATGTGTTTATATGTTTTTCCCTTCTGGTCTCAGGGTTCCCACTCTCTAATGCCAGCAGGTGGGTGGCTCCTTGTCCACTTCTCTTCTATCAGAACACTGACCTCCAAGACTTATCTCATCCACCCACAGGCCCAACAATCCAACCAGTGAGGGTTTTAAAGGTGAATCTGCTCTGTGGGTTTAGACAAGGAATCAATGCCACACATATAATTACTACTAGGGATATTTTTATGGGGGAATGTGCCAGAGCACCAGAATGCCATAAGATGTAATAGACTGTCTCAGAATCTGATTGTGTCCAGATAGTCATCACCTAAGTGGTGAGACCTAAGCAAACAGTTGATTAATGAGCAGTTATCTTTAAGCCCACTGATAAAATGTTTATTCATGAATTTATTTATAGCTCATTCAATCCTCACAACAATTATAAGGTGGCCACAGAGTGTGCTAATGTTGGCCCAGAGAAGGTCACCTCATCCAAGCTTGGACGGCTTTTCTGCAGGAGGTGTTTTTTTAAGGAGGTTTGAAGTAAAACCTTCCCAAAGGTGGTTTTTTAAGGTGGTTTGAAGTAAAAGAACAAGAGAGGGAGGGGAAGTTGAGGTGAAGGGAATGACGTGAGCAATGCATGTACTGGAGTGAATCAGCAGGGTTTGTGACACCAGAAACTTACGGAATAGCCAGAGTGAGTTGCATCAGGGATACCCTTAGATGATTTTAAAGACCAGGTGAGACGTTCTCCTACTTTCTCTGCATCTGGTGTAAGGCCAGCCTGCTCTAGAGGTGACATCCTATGAAGATTCTGGAAGAGGCCGATGAGAAGTAGGAGAGTGGATGGATGGAGTATTCATTAGTTGTAATGCCAAATATACCACATCTTGCTCGGTGGACCCTGCTTACCTCTGAGGGGCGTCCAGGTGGGTCTCAGCTGGGCACAGGTAGCTGTGGATCACATGTCAGGTACAGATCTGTGAACATAACTACTGTGACCTGCCACTCCCAGTCCTTCTACCAGAGCTCCCTTTGCTTCTCTGGTTCTCTGGAAAACTCTTGCTTGTCTTTGGCACTTTGTTCAAGTGTCTCCTCTTTTGGTGGTGGGGCGATGACACTTTGAGCTTCCTACTTGCTCTGACCCTCCTTTGCTCTGCAATGTGCCTTAACCTGGGTTTCCCACCCATGAGCACATGTCTCATTCTGCATACAGTAGGAAGGGCTGAATGAGGTTCACTCACCAAGTGGTCATCGAGGTTCTGAGGAGGAAGTGGCTTTCCCAAAGGCATAGGATGTGTTAGTGGAGGACACTGGGCTTGAACATAGGATGGCAGGGTCCTCTGCTATGGCCCTCTCCTTTCTTACTCTGATTCAAGTTGAGGATGGGGAGGGTGGACCCTGAGTTACCATCCTGGGCCCTCTCTTTCTCAGCACTTAAATGCTGAAGATTTTACTAAAAACGTTTCCAGATAACATATGCTTGGCCTTTTCCTTCTTTGATCCCCAGGCATTTTAAAACCCCCTGCATTGCAATAATTATTATTGGGTAGTATAAGTAATTTTTCCATCATGACAATGGTGATAAAAGCAACAATAATAGATGCTTTATTAGGATGCTCCCTTCTTTTTGGGTCTTCAGTAAGCACTGAACCTCTCTTGAGGCAAGGATGTGGAGACCCTGGAGCTTGCAGAGGTAAGGGAGGACAGGTGGGTCAGCTCTGCTTGGCTGCCTAGATCTTGAACCTCCCACATTAGTGACTGAGTAGCCCCTCACTTTTGTGGACCAGTGGAAGGAAAGAGTGACATATGGTCATCCGGCCCCTGGCCTGAGATGGGAGGGGCCTGTGTGACTGGGCCCCCATTGACTCTGTCTGGGAGACCCCAACCCTCTTCAGCTCTTGCTCAGCAATGGAACAATGGCAGCAGCAGCTGCACAAACAGCCCCTTACCTTCTCCTTCTAGAACCTTCCACTTTACGAGCAGGTATGTGCCCAAGGTCGGGGGACACTACCTGGATCCCAGTGTGTGTGCAGCCTCACTTTCCAGGGGAGAAAACCCCAGCTGAAGGACCCATGGATGACACAGCTGGCAGGGGCCAGAGTGGGCCTGGGACCCGACCCCAGTGGATCCCAAACTCTCTGTTCCCTGCCCCCACAGGCAGAGCTGTTTCAAGAGCAAGGGCTCCCATGCTCTGGACCTCCTGTCCAGTGCTCTTTGGAAGTGAGGATGACAATAATAGCAGTAATGGTAACAACAGTAATAGTAATAGGACTGCAGAGACCATCGCCTGAGTCATTCCACCTGCCCCCTTCTAAGTGCTTTGCGTGCATCAATGCATTTAAACTCCACAGCAACAAAATGGAGACACAATTATTCATCACTTAATTTATTTTTAATTTTTTTATTACAGAAGTTGTAGGTTTACAGAAAAGTCATGCATGAAGTAGAGAGCTCCCAAATACTACCCTCTTATTAACATGTTGCCGTGGTGTAGTGCATTTGTTATGATTCATGAAAGAACCTTCTTATAATTGTACTATTAACAATAGGTCCAGCATTTACAATAAGGTTCAGTGTTTGCATTGTACAGCCCCCCCCTTTTTTAAGTTTTATTCTAGTAAGATACATACAACCTGAAATTTCCCCTTTCAACCACAGTCATATCTATAATTCAGTGTTGTTAATTACGTTCACGATTTCGTGCTACTATCACCACAATCCGTTACCAAAACTTTATGATTATCCCAGGAACTACTGCTATTATCCCCATTTTACAGGCAGAAAGGGCTGTGTAGCCACCTTGGCTGTGCTGCCAGGATGTGGCTTGGCCGGGCTTCCAACCCTGACATGGTGCTCCAGGTCTCAAGCACGTGGAGGCCCAGGTAGACTCCCTGCTGCTGTAAACCCTTCATCATTCCACAGTGTCCTTTCAAATATGTCAGCAGGGTTGGGCCTTGGGCAAGGCAGTTGCCTTCTTCAGGTCAATTGCTCTTTCTTCGTTCCTAGAACGGAGTTGGCATTGGACCTATGACGGCATGTTAATGGAAGGATTCAACAAGGCAAGAGACTGTTTCAGGCACGTGGCTCCCCGCCTCTCCAGGCAGAGGTGTGCTGTTACTTGTTTTATTGTGCATCATCCCAGCCACTCTTCTTTCTTTCCATTTCACTGATGGAGAAATGAAGGCACAGAGAGGAAAGTGACTTTCCCAAGATCACGGAGCAGGAAGACAGCCCAGCTAGGAGTCCCACCCAAGTCTTCCCAGGATTTTTGCTGCCCCTTCAGCACAAGTTGCTTCGACTGCCGGGAGGAGGAGAGAACAGAACACTACCATGAGAAGGGAAAGATCAGAGCCCAAAGACCAAGCATCTATTGGGGGCAACTGTGTGTGAGCAGGCAGGGAACAGGCAAGGGGCCAGCTGTGCAGTGCCCACCACCCTGGAGTCAGCCTCCCCCCACGAAAACGCTGGGAGCTGGCTGTGGAGCTCAATCTTGGGTGTCCAGGGACCATGGCAGATGAAGACACCATCAATCCTTTTGAGACTTGGGGAAGGAATGTGGCTGGGTCTGGGTGCAAGGTGCCAGGGTTCCACTGTGGGCCTCCGGCTTCATGTGCAAGAGGCTATTGTGCAATGATAGATTCATCCCAGATCCTTTCCAGGGCATGTGTGGGAAGAGAAAGAGGAGGAGAAAGAAACTTCCAGGAAAGAACCAGGTCCGCAGGGAAATGAAGCTGCCCTGTGTGGGGGGCACAGATCTTGGTGGGTCAGGAGTCTGGCCAGGGGTTGGGGATCTGCAGTTGGCCCATGAGGTCTGGGGTAAAGTCACCCAACAAACAGCTCAGAATGTCTTCCTCTGTGCCCTTGAGGTAGGCAAGGCTGGGAGAAAGGAGAGAGGAGGCCAGCCCAGGTTCTTTCTTTTGGTTTTACTAAAAAAAATACGAAAGAGGAGCACATGGGGCCAGATGTGAGAAATTGGGTTTAGAGTATCGCTTCCTGTTCCTGGCTGAGGGTTTCAGAGGTCCTGACCAAGGGTGCCCTACAATCCACAGCCCTGGTTGAAGCTCGGCAGGATGCTGGCCTTGTGATGATTGCTGTGGTGACAGCTGGCGTCTGCAAAATGCATGCTCCAAAACTGGGCTAAGGACTTTATGCAGTATTCATTTAATTCTCACCAACCACCTGGTGAGGCCCATGCTGTTCTTACCCCCCATTCCACAGTGAGGAAACTGAGCCCAGAGCAATAGGGGATTTTCCTGGAGCAAGTGTGTGAGCTGGCTTGAACCCAGCGGCAGGTTCCCATGCCCTCCCTGCCATGTGCTGCTGCACCCACCTGCCTACTACTGCTGGGGCAGCATCAAACCCACACCGGACCCTGAGACTGACAGCAGGTCACTTGTATAAGGTCATGCTGTTTAGCAGAAGCAGGGACACTAAGCACATGAGTCCCAAGCCAACACCCATTCCAGCAAACGGACGGCCTCCAGTTTGCTCTCCAGACGCAGGGGCGTCTGCAGAGAGGGCTGTGCGTGTTCTGGATGAGGTGGGGGAGTGTCAGAGCAGACACACGTGACAAGTGAGGTGAGAGGCCCTCTACAGGGACGGTCCCGTGTGTGGGCAATGGACAGGGCATGGGTGGCAGAGAGCCTGCAAATCTTCAAGCTTCCTGCACTGAGAGGGCACCATGTGCTGCGCATTTATTATTTTTTAAAGTCAGGTTTATTGAGATATAATTTTGGTTATACTGTTTGGTAAGGTTTGGCAAATGTATTCTGCATGTAACCACCCCCACAATCAAAGTGTACTGTATTTCCATCATCCCCAAAGTTCTCTGGTGTGCCTTGTGGCTGATCCTTCATCCATATATCTTCTTTGGTGAAGTGTCTGTCCAAATTCTGGACTCAAGTCCCTTATCAGATAAACGTTTTGCAAATAGTTTCTCCCAACCTGTGGCTTTTTGTTCTCTTAACAGTGTCTTTCAAAGAGCCCAAGTTCTAAATTTTGATGAAGTTCAAATTATCAATATATTTCATTTATGATTTGTGCGTTTTTTCTGTCCTAAGAAATCTTTACCTAATCCAAGGTCACAAAGACTTTCTCCTATGTTTTCTTCTAGACAGTTTATCATTTTTTTTTTGTTTCGTTTTAAATTTAGGCTTTGGGACACATTCTTCAAAAATACACTCGTAGTTGAGTCTCTCACCAAGCTTGCAAGTTAGCTCTTTCTACATTCATTTTATAGGTGAGGAAACTGAGGTCTAGAGAGAGGTTAATGGGCTTGTCCAGTGGCCACTGAGGTAGGAGGGGCTGGTGAGGATGAGGATGGAAGGCACTGAGGCTCCAGAACACATCTTTGCCTCTGCTCTGGGCTGGCAGGCCAGCGTGGCCTTCCCCCAAGCCCCTCGAACTCTTGTTTGCAGAAGGGCTGGTCATTTCTCCATGTTCCCAGGCTTTGTTCAGTGCATCCTCTGAAAGAGACTCTGGTGACACCGGGAGGCAAGAAGCGAGGGGGTGGGGATGGTGAGACCGGGAAAGAGAAAATGATTGCAGATTGTGGAGGAGCTGGGAACATTCCCCTGGGCACCCTCGAGGGACAGAGTAGGATGTACCCCAGAAGGGTGGCCGAGCAGGCTGGGCTCTGCATGCAGCGATTCTCCTCCCTCCTGTTCAGGGCTGTCCCTTAGGAAGTTGATGCCCCTGCGCTTCCTGGGGCTGTCTGCATTAGGCCAAGTAGCTTTCAGTGGATTTCGAGAAAACAGAGAAATATGCCCTCTCCAGACGCTTCCATGGGACTGTTCACTCAGCTGAGCTGAAATCAGAAGCTGAAATCAGGGGTAGAGGGATACGCCAGCATCTTCTGCTAAAGCCTCAGTCAGGGGCAGATCCTTCTCAGGTACTACTCAAGGTTTCTTGGCCTCACGCTTTCCTGTCCCAAGACGTGATGAGCTCTTGGTGGGAAAAATCTGATTTCCGTGGGTATGCCTGTGGCTTCCTACCTTGGGGTAAATCCTCAACTGGTGGGATATGAAACTGGTGGACTTTTCCCCTGCCTTGAGATAAGTTTATGTTCCTTCTTAAAGCAACTTGAGAATCTTTCCAATATTCAAAACTCTTCCAGATGGGGAGATGAGTTTCTGCTCATCATTGAAACCCTTTAGCTTCAAGATACCACACATCTACTCAAGCCCAGTTCCATTTATTAATCTGCATTCCAAAGATCAGTGATGGTTGTTCCTTAACAAACTTCAGTGTGGCATTGTGTAACTGTGTGTGTACACACACATGTTTAATTCTTATCTCTCAACAATTACAGAGCAATGCCTATGTCTGTAACCTTCTTTTCCCATTAAGGTAAGTTGCTGTAAACTTTATGTCAGGAATATCTTGAGACTGTGTCATTGGGATGCTTGGAAACACCTTGAGATAGCTTCAGTCATTGTCACAAAACCAGAGATCCATATGTAACCGAAACCTTAGCAGGGGGTGTCTAAGAGACAAAATATTTCTGGACAAAACTAAAACCAAACAGACCCATTTACAAACACCTCTCCTCAACCTAAACAAAACAAAGCAAAAAGAAGTGACAAAGTGCTCGACTGGTGACCAGGAGAAATAAGGCTGTGACCCATGCCCCTCACCATGCTGCCTTAACATCTTCTGCAAAACAGAGATGCTTCTGCTGCCTCTACCCAAAATGTCGTAAGGCTCATGTGGGGTGTTAGACAGAAAGCCCTTTCTAGGATGCACGGTGTGTGGGCAGGGAGGAAAGTGAGGCTAGGACACCCCACTTGTGTGTATTTTTCATATACTGGAAAAAAGAATGAAGACATTAGTGTCTCTGCTAACTCATAGCTGAAGACTCATGAAGGCTTATTGGATGGGGGCATTATGCTGAGGCAGGGTATTGTTTTCTGGGGCTGCAGAAACAAATGACCACATACTTGGCAGCTTAACCCAACAGGAATGTTCTCTCTCATGGTGTTGGAGGCCAGAGGTTCTGAGGGGAAACTGACCCAGGCTTCTCTTCCAGCTTCTGGTGGTTGTCAGTCACCCTTGGTGCTCCTTGGCTTGTGGCTGCAGCAGTCTATCTTCTACCTCTGTGTTCACATGGCCATGCTCTCTGTGTCTGTGAGCACATTCCTGGTTTTCTTCTGTAAGGATGCTCATCATTGCACTTAGGGCCCACCCGGATACTTTATATGTTCTCATCCCAATACTCTTAATTTAATTACATCTACAAAAACCCTTTATACAAATAAGGTCACACATCTGGTGGACATATTTTTTTTTTTTTTTTAAGGTGTGTGGCGGTGGGCAGCTGTCATTCAACACACTTCATTTAACAGGTGAAGCACCTGAGACTGAGCAAAGTGAAACCGAAGGTTCTAGACCTCATACTTAGTAACTGACAGAGCCAGAACTCAAATTCAGGTCGGTCTGACTTCCAAACCTATACTCTTACCCCATAAACACATTGTTTTCCCTTGCTCCATATCCCTAATGGTAACAGCAACCATTTATGCTATCAGATATCTCCTGCACATTTCCCCTCCCTCCCCTCACATCAACCCTGCATGGCAGAATTACCATCACCTTTTGCAATTGATGTCATTGAGCCTGGGAAGGGTTAAATGACTTGCCCGGTGTTACCTACCTGGTAAGAGGCACAGTGGGGGGTTGGACCCAGCATAGGCTGGCCCCAACATCTGAACTCTTTCTTTGAACCTCTATGTCATGTGCTGAAAAAAAAAATTGGGTTTCAAGTTGGGGGCCTCAGTGTTTGTATCTGCCCAACAAGAGAGTTCAGCTACTAGCTGACCCCAAGGATAGGCCATCCTGCCTCCCAGGTCTGTTTCTTTTCCATTATACCCTCTGGTCTACCAGCTCCTGTTGTTACGTGATGAATGAGGACACGGGGTACACACTTCATCACCTCCATCTTTATGGCTGCATTCAGTAACTGGGCCTGCTTATTCCATTTGGGCCTCCTCCTGCAGCCATCTACTCCAGGCTATGTTCTTTGGCCAAGTCATCTGGGAAGGCCATAAACCAGATGTGAGCTTCAACATTTTTAGGACTGGAGTTTGCTACTTGGTTTGGATCACAGGAATGATTTCAGTCTGTAGGCTTTGATGCTGGCTGTTGGGTTTCATAAAAATTATATGGAAAGTTATAAAAAAGTGATAAGGCCTCCCAGTTTTACCACCAAATGGAAAAGTTGTCCACACAAAGACTTTATAACCATCTTGGAGCAATTTCGAGGCCCTGCCATCATTTTAGCTGATTAGGCATTAAAGACGTCTTTGAAAGACTCTAGCCTTTGGTCTCAGATGGGCTGGACAGAAAAGGCAAGGCTGGGCTTTTGGGTTTAAAAGTTTGGGGTTGGAAACTGGATGTGCTCAGGATGGGTGGACATTTATAATGGTTGATTAGACTTATTTCCTCTGAATCAAATGCTGCCTGCCTCAGAAATATTATCTTTTAGAAATATAAGCTACAATCACTATAAAAGCCAGCACTGGTAGGAAGCACCTCCTGCAAAGAGGAAATAGGCTTTTGAGTCAGAAGGCCTGTTACTATTACATCGTGGATTTCCCTTTTTGATGATTATCCATGTCAACCGTCAAACTGAAACTCCTGAGCCTTTATTCTGGGAATGGGTATACTTAGATTAAGAATTGTTTTTATTTAAATCCCTCACTGGTTTGACTGGCCTAAAATTCACACTACCTAGGTATGGGAAAAATCAGAAGCTCCTTTGAATGAATGGTAAGTTACCACTAAAGGACAGCCTCAACATTACATTATTATATTAGCACTGATGTTAACATTATATTATATATCTTTCCACGCTCTGTCATTTCAAGTGGATGCAAGGCATGAGGCATTCACTTCTCTTTTTTGTTATTTCTCATGACTGAGATTTGTGTTGGACAATATGCCCACTGGAGTGGGAATTTAGCGAATAATATCAATGCACAGACTTGCTAGTGGCGCTGTGTATCCAGGGGCCATGCAATTTCTGCAGAGCCACCATGGGCCCTGAAATGAACCCTGTTGTGTGTCTCTGAGAGTGAGGGTGCGTTCCCAGCAATTGGTGTCTGCTGGGGTCTGTCCAAGGACCTACGGGCTTGGAGGCTATGCTTCTGCGAGGAATGCCTGGGATGGGGGGCGGGAGGTGGAAGACCCCCAGTGTCCAGGTTCCCAGAAGCTGCCTTTGGGTCAGGTGCACTGCTAGGTGTGGCCCTGACCTCAGGCTGTACTGGGCTCTCACAACACACTGGCTAAAGGAAGGCTAATGGCCACCTTCCTGAGACTTGGACACGTATTTCCAAAAGTCAGTTGGTTACCCTGGTCCAGACCCCACTTTGAGCACCCCACCCACCGTGTGGCTTTCCCTTCTCTGGGTGGTGGGGTCCACTCCTCCATCCTTCCGGTTGGCCCTCCTGCATCTCTCACCACGAGGCCAGCTGCTCTCCCAGCCTGGTCCAAGCTTCTCACTTGGTCTCTAACCTGCCTCTGCTTAACAGTGTCTCACCCTGGTTCAGCTCTTCCCTATGGATCCCCTCGGCTTCCAGCCTCCATCCCTCCCTCTCTAACCCACCCTGCCTTCTGTGCAAAGTCATGTCTCTAGAAGGCACCCAGGACCACGCTTCTGCTCTGCTTAATGCCCCTTGCTGGGTCCCTAACTCAGCAGGCCCTGGGTCTCCCTCCCCCTCTACCCAGCATCCTCCAACTTGATTTGGAATGTCTCTCTAAACCGCAGTGGTCTTTGCCACCCGTCTGCACACCCTGTTTGGTTTCCCTGCGCTCACCTGGCACGCCTCTCTTCCAGGCAGCCTTTCCTGGGGTGTGCTGACCTTCACCATAGCACCTTTTCCTGTGTGGCCCCCTCACCCCCATCCTATTGGATAATAGTTTGCTCTTCCACTAAGCCACTGACGAGTTCTCCCTGGCCCAAAGGCCACCACTGTTCATCTCTGGGTCCCTGGCACATGGCAGGGAAGTGGCACATAGTAGGTGCTGAACACATGTTTGCTCAGCAGTTGGAAGACGGCCTCTCTCCTGTTCCCAGAGCTCCCTGCACTCTGGGCACTTGGCCCAGCACATCGGGGCTGTGCCTGGACTTCAGCTGCTCGTTCCTCCCTAATTCCCCTCTAATTCTCTGGCCCAGGTGTGGCCCAGTCACCCTCTCTGTCTAATCCTCAGCACAGCTGAGGGCAGCCTGTTTGGGTTCCAGCAGATTTATGGAGGCCTGGAGAGAGGGTATGGAAATCCTGCCAGGGGTGCCAGGCACCCAGGCAGCCCACAGCCCACATGAGGGGTGCATGCTCTCTGCCCACCTCCTCACCCCAGTGGACAGCCTTACCCAGGAGACTCCACTCTCGGGCCTGGTGCCTCCAGGTCTGGATTGAAAGGCAAGAGCAGGGCTGGGGTGGGGGGCGAGGGGGGTCTCCTGGAGTCCCCTGGGCCCTCCCCACCCCCTTCCTGATAAGGTGGGGGGATTCACCCCTTTCCTCTCTTAGTGTCACCCCACCTCCCCCAAAGGCGCCGTAACTTCCCATCACAGTTGAGACCCAGCTACAGTGCTTCGGTGCGATTGGAAGCCAAAGTCCTATCATGCATTTCTAAGGACAAAGAGGAGGAAACAGGGAAAGAAGTGAGTCGGCTGGAGTCTCAGCCAGGGAGCCCAAACACGCTGGGACCGTTTCCTCCTTAGACGGAGAGGTTAACATTTCTTCAGTGCCTTGCCTGGTGGGACAGAGTAAGGGACAGAGTGAGCGGCTGAGAGGGATGTGCTGTGGCCGGGTGGGTGGGCTCAGTTAGGTGAGGGGTGGATTTATCAGGGGAAAGCCCTGCTAGCACAGGGCGCAGCCTGCGAGGAGAGCCAAAGGGGCCCAGAGGCTGGGACTGGGGGTACCTGCGAGTCCTGGGTTGGGCACAGCCACCATGCCAGGTGGCCCTCCGTTTGGCGATCTGCACAGTGTCCTGTCTCCTGACGCATGGCTGTGAGTGAGGCCCGAGTTCAAGAGTCCAGCCATCACATCAGCCCAATTCCAGGACGATGTTACCTCTGCCCACCCCTCTGCCCACCGCCCCTCTGCGGTCTTCTCTCTGTCCGGGGCCTTTGCTACTGTCTTTTGCATGGCCCTAGGACCCTTCCCTCCCTCTTGGCATTCTGGATCCCACCCCATTCTCTAGATCTCTGTCCACCGCGCCGACCAAGTCCCCGTGTCTCAGCTCTCACGGCCCTCTGTGCTTTTCTTTCACAGTTTCTGCTTATATGGTCATCTGATGAAGATCATTACTACAATTTGTGAGGTGCTTATTTGATTATCTGGCACCCCTGTGACTGAATGATTGATTAGTTCAAACATATTTCGGTGAGTGACGATGATGTGTCAGCGAAGGTGCTGGGCACTAAAGCAATGCCGTGTGCCCGACTCTGCCTCACCCACCATAGCTCAGTGCCAGACACACGGGGTCTCAGTAATGCTTGCTGACTCACTAAGTGAGTGACTCAGCACCTCAACTGTTTCAGCCCATGGGGAGGCCCCTGCGGGCACCAGCAGCAAAGACAATTTCTGGGATAGAGGTTGAGGGTCCCCTCTGCCTGCCATCACACACACCTCAGGAGCCCGTATCCGGGCTTCCTGGCTCCAGGTCTGTGCCCCAAACCACCTCCTCAGGTTTTGATCTTCCACCATCCTCACCTCCCAGGTGGACTGACAGGGAAGGGAGCAGATTGATTTCTTCATGCCAATTTAAAGCCAGCACCCAGTTCTTCATTTGAAATCTCACGCCGCGTGGCAAGCAGGTGATGCCTTCCCCGCTTTGTGCAGAGTGAGCCAGAGGTTCAGAGTGGTCAGAGGCCAACAGAGTGAGCTCACGGTGAAACCAGTATCATACTTGAACTTTGCAAGCACAGCCATTATTGATCACATGAGCCATCACCAATCCTCAGCTCACCGGTTCTCATAATTAGTTCTCTCTCTCTCTTTATCTCCATGTTCCCTTAACATTTAATCCAGTGGTTGAAGGGGGCCAGCCCTGGGGTCAGAGAGTCATGGGGTCACAAATGCTTATCAGTCTGTTGTTGCTTTGCTCGGAGCTCTGGGCACCTGTTCTTGGCAGGCACTCTTTAGGGTAGCCATGCATGGACCCCCGTTCCCCGGGCCAGATGAAGCTGTAGGAGCTAATGTATTCTGAGTCAGACCAACTGCCGCTCATGAAGGAGGAAAAAAAAGACTTGCTTGAGTAACCGTAATAATTGGAAAATTATTTTGATAGCCTGAAACAATCTAATATATTACAGAATTTTATTAAAATAATATCAAATCAAATTAACTGCTATTCCATAATGAATTAGGTAACAAGGTAGGCAGATATTAATCGGCCTTGGCTTCTAGGCAGGGGAGCCAGGAATTTATTAGTTCTTGCGGCTGGCACGAGGGTGAAAGGCAGAAACCACTATCACGGCCGAGAGGGAAACCCCTGAGACAAGCGAGATTTTACTTTTTCCTTCCCCCCCGACTTTCACTTTCTAATCCATCATTAAACACTTGTATTTCTTTTATGTAGGGTCTTATGAAATTTTTAATTTTTTAATTGCTTTGTGATTTAATAATGAGGACTTTTCATTTTGCCCGAATAAGAACGAGATTGTGATATTGAAATCATTTCACCTTATCCAGCCAGCTAACCCTCTTCCTCTCTCCCAGTCTCTTTCATTTCCCAAGTCCAAATAGAAGGCGTCTAATTACCAAGGGGCTGGGTTGCCAAGCAAACAGATGTTGGCAGCCTAGACATTTGCTTCTTTGGAAAACAGGTGAGAGCCAGGCTGTCCAAAGAGGATGCCCTGGGTGAGCGAAGCGGGCAGGTTTGCTGATGACTCAATGAATTGGGGCCTCTAAATAATTCAACCCCCATTGTTCTCCTTTGGGATTTTCTCAGCTCTTCGATTCAGTGCTTTCCAACCTTTAACATATCTTGATGTGCCTAGAAAGTGACACTGCTAACAGTTTTCTGGTGTGCTGAGATAAATGCGGGTTGCCTAGCTGGGGGCTCCACCATCTCCAGGCCATCTTGCTGCAGGAAACAATACTGGTAGTCTTTCTGGGCCCATTTGTGTGCATCGTTCGGAAAGTTCACATTAGCTAATGCTATTGTCTACTGCATAGGGCCCCCTAGACTTAGAGACTCGGGAAGGTGGCACCATTTCTCTGAGCCTTGGTTTTCTCATCTGTAAATTAGGACTTAACAACCTTGTGGACTTATTACAAGCATAGAAATATTATGTATAAAGCTCCTAATACATAACATACAAACAGTAGATGGCAGCTGGCACCACACAGGTGGGGGATGACGACTGATGTTAATGGGTTATCACATTGAATCTCTACCCAACCTCAGACCATGTAGGTATTGTTTTATACAGATAAAGAAACTGAGGCTTGGTGAGATTAAATAGTCAAATAATTGCTAATGCCATGCAACTAGTAAATGGTGGAGTGGAGTTAGAAACCAGTTTTGTCTGAGAGCAAAGCTTTTCTGCTACCTTAAGAATTCAGTGTGTCACACTTTTGGTCTGCATTCTCATTCATTTGGGCACGCTAGTTGAAGAGAGCTTGGTTCTAGATCAAAGTTTAAACAGAAGATGAAACATTGGGGAACCTCAAAAATTTTATGTAACAAGGAAAAGAATATTTCCCTATAAGGGCAAACCATTGAGTGGATAGAATGACATATGTGTCATCACTTTTTTTTTCCCTAACACAGTGTGGTCACATGTTTTGAATTTTTTGTCTTTATTGACAAGGACCTGTCAAAGCTTTTTGACAAATATCCTGATTTAAGGAAACAGCATCTGCTCACCTGCAATATTTCACAGCAAGGGATTGTCCTGTTTTTGATGAGAAAAGTTGTGAGGAGAGAAGAGAATAGAATGTTCTCCTTGCAGCAGGGGGAAGGTTGGCTGGCACAAACACAGCTCAGACATCCATGGCGACAGCCAATGTTTGGGCAATCTGTCTCCCTCTCATTTGTGTCCATATTCTTTGGTGCCAGCACTCCGATTTCTTTTGGGGGTAAGGATGCTGGTGGGTGCATTATCAGAGGGTCCCCCAATTAAACACACCTTTTCATCTTAGCCAGGGGCAGGTATGTGGCCTAGGATAGGACATTCAGACTATCTCTCCCCACTCTTGAGTCATGAGATGAAGCAGAGTGACATGAGAAAAATAATGACAACATGACCAACCAACTAACGTTAAAACAAGCAATGGAGTCAATCCATCCCCTTTGGTCCCTTAACGATGCCTTGAGGAGGACATGGCTTAGTTCCAGGTATGGACCATTATTTAGAAAAAATTTAGCAGGTTAGATGTATATGCAAATGTTGATAGTATTCTTTCCATGTAAGAAAGTGGGGAAACCTATATGCAGAGAAAAGTCTAGGACCATGAATGAGGTCTTTTGCAACTAACGACATCTTCTTCCCTTCATTCAATGTATATAAGCTAGACTTGTGCTAAGCGTGTGCACTTGCTTGTGTACACACACACGCACAAAGCTGGAGAGCAAGAGTACAAACAGCATACAGAACAAGGCAAACTTGCCCTCGGGGAGACCCTGTCTCTAAGAGGGAGGTGATTTCAGATGATTCAAGGTAGAAGGGATTAGTGCCTAAGAGACAGGGATGATCAAGTGTTCTGAAATTTAGATGGGTGGGATTGAGGTACTCCCTCCTCCAACCCCCTTTTTTGCCTAGTGGATGGATATTTTTGGAATCGGTAGCAGAATGGAGTATATTCTGAAGGAGGGAAGAAAGTGAGTGAAGGTCCATAGGCAGGGATGCCAGAGGCGCTGGGAAACCCGTGAAGATTTGCTTGTGGAGGCAGAGGGGTGAGTCCCAAGCTGAGGCCGAGACCACACCTGATCCCCGCAGGCACCTGCAGCCTTGCCCCCTCCCAGAGGTGGCTGCAGCGCTGGGCACAACAAAGACGTTTGTGCTATAAAACCCAGTGGCCTGTGAGCTCATCTTTCTGTTGGGGATGAAATGGAAAGTGCTTCTGAAACACACACCGTGTGGGTGGACTTCTAGGGCAGAAGTACGACCAGAGTTTGTCAGCTTGAGGTCGCATTGTTATTTTCCTTCATCGAGGGAAAAAGCCAAGACTTTAGGAAAAATAAAAGGTAAAAACCCAAATAAAATACATAATGAATTCTTGTTCCCATTAGTCACAAATACAGCTGATGAAGTTGATTTATTGAGAAGCTATTTTCTTCCAAGTCTGAATGTTCTTAGCAACCAATACAGAGTAAAACTCCATTTCCTTTTATTTTAAAAGGCTTGTGCTAAGAATGCTTCATTACTGGGGATGCTCGAGGGTTGGTGGAGGGGAGTATATGTGTGTGGGCAGAAGGCATCCCAAGAGAATATTTCACTTACACGGGATGAGATTATAGTGTCAATGGCAGAGTAAAGCATGCCATCAGTCACTTTCTTATTGAAAAAGTCCATTGACAAATATTGTCCAGAGGCTGTAAAATATTTTGACCAATGGTTCAGACACAGGTACCATTCAGTCAGTAGATAGAATAATCATCATTAAGTGCTATTTGCAGGGCTATTCTGTGTCCCCCCTTTGGCTGCATTTGGAGTCAGTCTGTGGATGGAGTATAAGAATCAGAGAAAAAGCCAATGGTATTCTCTTCATGCATGCATGTGGGTTGTGGCTTTCAAATATTGGGAGATGGAAGAAGAGGAAAGAGGAATTGATTTACCTAGATGTTGATACTGATGTACAACTTGATGTAAAAGACTTTGAGTTCAGCCGCTTTTTGTAAAATTAATAAAAGTCAATGCAGTTGTCTCTTGCTTAATAGTGATAGGATGGGGAGGAGACGTTTCTGTAGTTTCTTACCCATGGTAATTAATCTAAAACGTCATTAGTATATTAAAATGGAACACAGACATATGATTCAGTAGAATGCAAAATTCACGTAATGTTTTAAAACGTATGAAACTTCACATGGAAATTTTATGCTTGCAATGGCTTTCTTAGGGCTGGGACCCCAAACCACCCCTTTGCCACGCCCGCCTCAGGCATGAGGGGCTCATCCATGAAAACACTTAAAGGCATGGATGTTGGAGGATTTTGCAAGTCTAGGCAAGAGAAGTTCTTTTATAGACCACACAAGAATAACGATCCTTTCAAATTTTCAGACAGCTTGGGGTCTAAAAGGTCTGAATTAATGGGCAATTCAATAAAATTTTTTTATTTGCCCTATTAGGCAGCAAAGAGGTAATCTTAGGGCTGCAAGGAAGAACGTGGTCTAAGCAATTGCGGCTCATCTTGTCTTCCAAAGAGGGCTCATTCAACGGGCAACTGACTCACAATTCAGAGGGAAGGACTTTGCACAGGCACAGTCAATTTTGCACAATTTTATCATGGTTTGGATATAAAATGCAGCCTAAATGAAGTGAACGCCTCTCTTGTGGATAATTGCTTCCAAAAGAATGAGTACCAAACAACCCCCTTGGTGCTTACATGGGAAAAAATAATAATAAAAAAGGATTTAAAATTAAGGACAAAAAGAATAAAAGGGTAGATAAAATCTGAGATGCATCGGAGGGAAGATAAAGTGACTTTTTGGCAGCAACTTTAATAGAAGCTTTGTTTCAAAAGTCATCTGACTGTGTTGTTAATCCGTGCCTGCTTTGCTAAACCTCATGAATGCACACTTCTCTGTTATTATCTCAGGGAAAAAGGAGATATCTCTCAAATCAGAATCAGCTGAAACTAGTTATTGCACATTATTCCGCATTTCCCATTTCCGTCAAGGAGCAATGAGAGATCATGCTGTTTAACCCATTTTTTGGAAAAGATCATGAAATAGCCTTTCATTTTCCAAACCCAGTGCCAGGCCACTCCTGTGCCATAGAGGCTATTAGCCAGGGGCGGCAGAGTCAGAATTTCCAAGCAGTTGTGTGTGTCCCCTGTCTAGCCCTGGGAATGTGTAAGGAGACCAAGTCAGGTGCCCATGATGCTGGCTCACCAGTCTGGCTCCTTCCCACTTGGACCAGTAACTATGCAGCTATGGGGAGTGGCTATGGGGAAACCCAGAAAGAGATGATCTGATATCCAGCTATGGAGCAAGAGCTGCACTTGCTAGGGTAACTGCCCTCTGATGGGAGCCTTGTTTTCTCATCTGTAAAATGGGAACCATGATATTTGTTTTCTAGATTTTGCAGGCAAAATGAGAAGATTCATTAGAGCATCGTCTGTTCATGCTGGACATAGGTCAGGGAATCTTATCTTCAGGTGACTGCAACTGCTCCTTTCACAATAGGTGCTGTGGTGGTTTGGAGCTATGTACCCCAGGAAATCATGTTCCTAAAATTCATCCAGTTCTGTGGGTGTGAACCCTTTTGATGAGGTTACTTCACTTAAGGTGTGGCCTGACTCAATCAGGATGAGTCTTAATCCTATTACTGGATTTCTTTAGAAGCAGAATGAAATTCAGACAGATAGAAAGCCACAGGAAACAAGAAGCTGGAGGTCAACGGAACCTGAAGAGAAAAGAGATGACTCAGCATGTGCATAGTCATGTGACAGAGGAGCCCAGGACTAAGGGTCACCAGCAGCCAGCCCAGAACACCAGTCCCGAAGAAAGCACTTCCTTGATGACACTTTCCTCACCTCAAAACCATGAGCCAATAAATCCCCATTGTTTAAGCCAACCCACTGCATGGTTTGCTTTAGCAGCCAGGAAACTCAAACAGGTGCCAATTATTGTTAAATTGTTTTGCATGGGCAGGCACCGGGAATTGAACCCAGGTCTCCGGCATGGCAGGTGAGAATTCTGCCTGCTGAGCCACTGTAGACTGCCCTTATTTATTCACATTATTGTCGTCATCATTATTATTGAAAAAGAAACATAAATGTCTGAGTTATTCCTTAGAACAAGGGGCATTAGCTAGAATCTGGTAGTTTCCAGAAGATACACCAAGAGAAATAAAAGGGTCTGTGACTAAAAATAAACTGGAAAAAACCTTGCAAACTTTATCTCACACATAGAGATTTATGGTGTGCCTTAGCTTATCTAAAATGTCATGTAATAACATGTAAGAAGAAAGTAAATTATTTTTATTTTTGAAGCATCTTTAGCATTCATTTTATTTTACAATTTTTTTGAGGCAGATCTTGATAAATTTTACAGGTACAAAACTTGTGTAATCTATATATCCCTTTAAGATATAGAAATTTCTGTCACCCCAGAAGGTTCCTACATGCCCCCTCCTAGTCATCCTTCCCACCCACCGGTGGGAAACAACCACTGTTTAAAAAATTACTTTTACCACGGAGTAACTGTGCCCATTTTAGTTTTTCCTATAAAAAGGATTATATAGTAGGTACTTTTCAGTCTTCATTTTTATTTACTCAGCATAATATTTTTGAGATTCATCCATGTTGTTCCACTTATAAATAGTTTGTTGCTTTCTATTGCTGGGTAAAATGCCATTGTGTGGTTGTCCCAGACTTGCTTATATCCATTCACCTGTTGAAGGACACGTGAGCTGTTGTAGGTTTGGTTATTGTAAGGAAGGCTGCTCTGAACAGTCCTGTGTAAGTCTTTAGGGGAACATGTTTTCATTTCTCTTGAGTAAACACCTAGAAATGGAATTGCTGGATGGTGGGACAGGTATAACTTCAAATTTATATGAAACTGCCAAAAATTTTTCCAAAGTGATGCCATTTTATATTCCCACCAGCAATGAATATAGGTTCTGGTTACTCAACATCCTTGGCGACATTTGGTATGGTCAATCTTTTAAAATTTTAGCCATTCTGCTAGGTGTGGTAGTGTTGTATCTCATTTTGGTTTTAAATTTTATTTATTTCTTGATGACTAATAAAAGTTACAGTAATCAAAACAGTGTGGTATTGATATGATGACAGATATAGATATTGATGAAAATAGGGAGCCTAGAAATAGACCTACACTTATATAGCCAATTGATTTTCAACAAAAGCAATAAAGTTATTCAGCAGATAAATAAGTCTTTTCAAAAATGGTACTGGAATAACTGGATAACTATATAGAAAAAAAATGTACCCTACACCATATGTGAAAAATAATTCTAGGTGGAATATAGCTCTAAATGTAAAAGGTAAAGCCATAAAGAAAACATAGGAGAATATCTTTGTGATCTTGGAGTAGGCAATGATATTTTTAAAAACAGAACCACAAGCATTAACTACAAAAGGAAACATCGATAAAGTGGACTTCGGCAATGTGATGAACTTATACTCATCAGAAGACACCACTAAGTAAATGAATAGGCAAACCACAGACTAGGAGGAAATATTTGCAATCTATATATCTGGAAAAGGACTGGTTATCATGCTGTATAAAGATCTGCAAGTCAATAATAAAAAGACAGGTGATCCAAAAACAAAAGGGCAAAATATTTGAGCAAATACTTTACAAAAGAAGACAAGTGAATGGCCAATGAGCATAAGAAAATGTGCCTAACAGGGGCCTGTTGGAGTTTTCCTTGTTTTTAAACCCAGAATTTTCCAAGCTTGCTTGACCATCATAGATGCAGTGAAGTGTGTAGTGGAAAAGGCTTGGACTCTGCGTGCTGGGTTCCTGGGTTTGAATATCAGCTCCGTCACTTATTAGCTCTGTGAGCAGCATAGCTCTTCTATGCCTCAGTCTTCCCATCTGTAAACATGAATCATAGGGTGGGCCACAGTGGCTCAGCAGGTAGAGTTCTCGCCTACCATGCCAGAGACCCGGGTTCGATTCCCGGTGCCTGCCCATGCAAACAAAACAAAACACGAATCATAACAATTGGCAGGTTAGCATGAGTTAATATTAGTAAAGTGCTTAGAACTGTGACCTGCACACCTGTTCCTCATTATCTCTGAGATTCCTTTCTGAAAGTGTGACCTTTATTGACACCCCACCAAATAAGTGCCACAGGACTAGCTTTGGAAAATGCAACTGTAGCGGGAAAGGCAGTTTGGAGGGGTTGGAGCCTATGTGAGGCCAGGAAGGCAATTTTCCACCCCTACCCCTCGCCCATCCTCATGGCTTGCTGCTTGGTGACCTCAATGGTTCTCACGGAAGAGACCAGGTGACCTGCACCTCCAAATGAGGACACCTCTGTCTCGTTCATTGTGTGCCCACCCCCCACCCCCCAACAGCCCGGAACAGCACTGGGCCTTGAGTTTGTGCCATGCAAAGTTTGCTGAAAGAGTGGGCTCCTGAGCCCAAGGCCTTGCTTTCAGAGCATGCAGAGGCAGCATCTGGGGACCTGCCATCCAGATGGGCAGCTCCCTGAAGCAGAGCCTCCCATCCGAGCCGCACCCCTTGAACCTGTCCTGAGCCCACAGCCTGTGGGCCCGACGTGGCAGGACAGCCGGCGCCCACCAGCGGGGATGGCCATGGTGAGCAGTGTTCCCCGTCAGTGGTCTCTGTGTGGAGAGGATTGCACGTCTTGGAAATTCAGCCTGGACACTTGGCCATTCTAGTGCAGGGACAGCCAGAATCAACAAGCAGAGCTCCAGAGGCCCTGTCAGCTGTCAGCAGAAGACAGAGCTTGAAAAACTCACCTGAGGAAAAGGAGCTCATTATCTGCCCGAATAGCCAGTTCCTTCCATCTCCCTCTCTCCTTCCTCCCTTCCTCCCTTCCTCCCTTCCTCTCTTCCTCCCTTCCTCCCTCCCTCCCTTTCTTTCTTTCTGTCCCTCCCTCCCTGCCTCCTTCTCTCCCCCGCTTCCTTCCTTTCAGTTCTTGATCAACTCTGCCTGCCTATGTCTGAGTCATCATCGCTTTTACCCAGGCAGATTCCTCCCTCCGTCTGGCGCATAGTTCTCTCCCTCCCAACCACTGTTCCCCAGTTTGGGTGTCTTTCTGGTGTCGTCTTCTAGGTCGCTTGCTGGTCTGTACTCCAGTCCATCTTTCCGCATCCCCCAGATTGCTTCTGGGTTAAGCCTGCTGAAAACAAGCAGTTTACAGCACTCTTGGACTGAAAGAATTTGCTTGTTTGGTTTTTTGGATGAGCTTAGGGGAAGAAGAGGCTGTGAAGTTCCTGCGATGGTGTGCAATTTTGCATGTAAATTTTTCTAGGGGAAAATTCTGTAGCTTTTGTCAGCATCTTAAAGCAATCAAGATATAAAAGGTCAAGAATCACTTCCACCATACTACTTTATCTTACTGTAAGGTGGAAAGTGAAAGGAGTGATACTTCAATCTTACTTTCATGGTGGAGAAGGCAGAAGCAGAGAGATTTCACCTAAAGTAATAAGGCTGAAGACATTTTGTGGATGTCTGATGCAGTCGCGGGGCCCAACCTTAACTGGGCATAGGCTGTGTCGGATCACGGGGGGACTTGCTAGAAGGACAGATGGCTCTGCCCCCTGCCAGACGTGGAGCAGACTTCTCATGGGTGGCAACAACGGTGCTGATTGACACCGTTTCCCACTGTCTCCAGAATTCCGGGGGTGGCTGGAGTCACCTGTGACGTGGGCTCTGGGAGGGAGTGGACTGTTTCGGACAATGAACGGGTGACGAAACCACAGATTCAGCTGCGTGTCAGAGTCCGGGTCAAGGAACCTTGCTTGCTCCGCCCCCTTCGCCTCGCCCCGCCCCCCTTCACGTCTCCTGAAGGCTGTCTTCCTTTCTTCAAGCATTTCTTAATAATCTATAATTTTGTGAACAGGATAAAGGATGAGAGGAACCTAGAAGGTAACTGGATTTACATATGAATGTTGGCGTCTTCATTTTAATTTTGACAAAGTGTAAAGGTGGCTAATAAAAGCATCGGTGCTGCCTCGCCATTTCTTTGATGGACTCCGAAACAGATAACTAAGATATGGAGACAAACCCAGAGGTCACCCATTTTACCAGGAGCTATCGCTCATCCTTTAACAAAAACACAAAACACCCTGGCAATTTTAAGGAAAAAGAAAGGGTTAAAAAAGAAAAGGAGTGACATTATTTTCAAGGAAGTTCCCGCCATTGTGGGCATCTCAAAGAGGGAATGAACTGCCTCTGCCACAGGGCAGCTTTGTGTTTACTGAGATTCCCGGATGTTATGTGTCTGTCTGTCTGACAGAGACTACAAGCGTCTGTGGCTCCTTCTACTGCACAGATCTTGGGTCAACCCTTGAGGTGGGCAGAGCAGCTGCAGTGATGCAGGGGAGACAAGCTGTCTTGGGGTACCACCTTAAATTCTCGGCTTCACCCCAGAGCTAATATTGATTAAGAAGTTAGAATCACGTAGACAATGTGGACACCAGTTAGACGCCAGGCATGAGGGAGAAGGCAGGATGTGGGATGACTTCTAGGTGTACCTGGTTTGGTGGTGCTGCTTCCCGGGAACGAGAGGTGAGAGGGAGTCTAAAATCACTCACCTGCTAGGTGAGCCCACTGTGGTGGCCTCTGTGTTCAGATCCCCTTGGCCATGTTTGGAGGCAGCAAGATGCATGGAAGGAGCCTGGGCCAGTACCTGACCAGCTCCCAGCTTGCTGTGTGACCTAAGCAAGTCATTGTACCTCTCTGGGCCCCCCATTTCTAAACTGGTAGTTTTCAAGGTATGCTCTGTAGAGCACCTGACATTCCATGGGGAGACTTGTAGGTGACTCCTGTGGGTGTCACATGGCAGGTTGCTGTGTAAGATTTCATTTAAATAAAAGGTTTTGTTGATAAAACAAACACAACATTGAAAAGCAGTGGCTGGGTGATCTCTGAAGACCCATCTGGTGCTGTGATTCTTCTACTATTTAATAAGTAGCTGCTTTGTGTCAATAGGTGAAGCTTCTTGCGGCATATTTGAGTGGTATGTGTGTGTGCGTTTTGCCTTTTTGCAAACACAAAGCTGTTTTTCTGCTACTCTTATTAACATTTCAGAGCTGTTTTGTCTTTGTTCTTATCTGATATTCTTGGGGAAATGGCCCTTAAATGTTGGTACTGTGCTTGCCAATTTCAATTTTCATGTATATTCTATTTTTTTTTTTTTTTTGGTTTGTTTCATTTTTCTTTTTCTTTTTATTAAGTTCTCTTTGGTTAGGCCCTTTTGGGTCTGCTGATGAGGATTCCTAAGCGTGGGGGCGGGGGTCCAGTCATCAATAGCTTTCACTGTTTCAGTGTTTGGATGCCAAGATTTCTTTCTTTCCTCTTGTCCCCCTAAAGGAGTTGATAGTTTTCTGAGAAATCATGTGGTCTAACTTCTCTTCACTGGTGGGAAACTGAGGCACCGAATGGTGAAGTGATCAGCCTCCAAGGTCACACACTCTGACACCGCTTCGTTCGTCCTCTTGGTCCTTCCTTTTACTGATTTGTGACTGATGCTGGGTGGCAGCTTGGTGTGCTTCTGGTGAGTCCTTCCATGGAGTAAAGACGCTCTTCATGTGTGAGGGTCACCCCTTAATTAGATGTTGGAGCTCACAGTTAATTATATAGTAGCCAGCCTGGTAGAACGTGGCCAATTCACAGATGCTTCCATCTGCATCGCTGCTTTTATTGGTAAGAATGTGGGGCTGATAGTCAAGGAACCTGGGTTTTAGAATGATAAATCTCTCTTGGATGTAAGCAATAGTCTCTTTTTTATTATATATATATATTTTTACTATATATATATATATTTTATTAGGTCTACAGAAAAATCATGTAGAAATACAGATTCTCATAGGCACTCCCTCACACAGACACAGTTTTCTCTATCATTAATGCTTTTCATAGTGTGGTAACTTTGTTACAACTGATGAAATAATATTATAATTATTCTATAACATGTATATAGATATACATTTAATTCACTATTTGTGTTGTACAGTCCCATGGTTTTTAAAATTTTTATTCTAGTAAAATATATATTGTATATTTTAATTCTAATAAAATATATATATATAATATATATAATAAAATATGTATATAAAACCTAAAACTCGCCCCTTTAACCACATGCAAATATATAATTCAGTGCTGTTAATTTTGTTACCATCACCAATTAAGCATTAACTCTCCATTTCCTTCCCTCACCCCGACCCCTCCTGTATTCTAGTTTCTGCCTCTATGATAGTTGCTTATCCTAATTATTTCCTATCATGAGATCATACAATATTTGTTCTTTTATGTCTGGCTCATTTCATTCAACATGATGTCTTCAAGGTTGATCTACATTGTCACATGCATCAGAACTTCATTTCCTTTTATGTTCGAATAATATTCCATTGTATGTATATACCACATGTTATTTATCCATTCATTTGTTGAAGGACCCTTGGGTTACTTCCATCTTTTGGCAATTATGAATAATGATGCTATGAACACCATTGTGCAGATATCTGTTTGAGTCCCTGCTTTCAATTCTTTTGGGTATATATTCAGAAGTGAGATTGCTGGGTCATATGGTAATGGTATACTTAACTTCTGAGGAACTGCCAAATTCTTTTTTGTAGTGGTTGCATCATTACATATTCCTACCAACAATGAACAAGAGTTCCTATTATTCTACATCCTCTCCAATACTTGGAATTTTCCTTTTGTTTTTAACAGTAGCTATTCTAGTGAATGTGAATTGGTACCTCACTGTGGTTTTGCTTTGCATTTCCCTAATGGCTAATGGTGCTGAGCATCTTTTCATAGGCTTTTTGATCATTTGTATGTCTTCTTTGAAGAAATGTCAATTCAAGACTTTTGCCATTTTAAAAATTTGGTTGTTCGTCTTTTTGTTGTTGAGTTGTAGGATTTCTTTATATATTCTGGATATTGAACCCTTATCAGATATGTGGTTCCAAATATTTTCTCCTAGTCTGAAGATTGTCTTTTTATTTTCATGATGAAGCCTTTTGATGTACAAAATATTTTTATTTTGATGAACTTCTTTTGAATAATGCTTAACTTTTTCTTAGTTATAAAAGTAAATAGATGTTTGTTATGGAAAATTTGGATAATATGGCAAAGATTAAAATGCTTACAATTATGCCCCTCCTGTCATCTACTGATTAATCACTGACCATTTTAGTATATCCGTATGGTTATTTTTATGCATATAAGCTCTAATTACATTAATAATAGTCTTATTTTATGCGATTTTTACTTCTGTACCATTTCATCTCAAGCATTTGCTCCCGTCTTTCCCAAATCAATCCCAGCTTTCTAACAATGTCGTGGCCCCAGGATGGAGTAGATTCACTGAGACACCTTGGGCCCCACCCTCAAAGCCCACGTTGCTTCTGGATTGGGATGTCAGGGGATTCGTGCAGCAGAAGGAGGGTTGGAACAGGTCTCACTAAAGGCTCTGCTGGCCACGCATTCCCCAAGGCTCACCAGCCTTTATCTTCTGCAAGAAACTCACACCAAGTCCCCACAAGTTTCTGGGTCTCACCCATGGGGGTGGCAGGAAATAATGGTTCTTTTTCCCATTTCCCAAAGATGATATGAGAATCAAATAGGATCTTACTGGCCTGTCGTGGAAAGATCCAAAGTCCCTCAAGAGGTACGTCCAGCTTTCTTAGAGTAGGGCATGTGAACCCAGCCCTCCAAACCCGAAAGCATGTATTTAATGTCATTTTCATCCCCATCATGGAGACCCCCCTCCCGAGGACAGTGAGAGATTTTGGGACTGATTAAAAAAAAGAGAAGGGGGTTGGTGTTGACTGCAGGGTGCCAAAGTGATGTGCCCCTTCGTTTCCTTCCCCACTGGTGCCTCTGCAAGGTAGACGGGCCACCCTGTGGCCGAGGCTGAAAGCTGAAGGCATATCCCCGCGTTGCTCATCTGGATCCAGGCAGAGCTGAGATTTGAACTCACATCTACGTAGTTCCAAATCCTGGCCCCTTTTGAATTAATCATATGGCCTCTGGGCTGACAGGACCTGGGCTGAAGGGACAAATCCCCCGCTCAGATTTCCCTGGCTGTGTCCCCCATGGGCTTTCATTGAAATGAAGGGTGATAGTTTATTCTTCCTTCAACTTTGCTCTCAGGAAGGCAGATCAAGTATCTCAACTGAGTTGGGCGCATGGGGGGCAGGGTAGGGGGTTGCGTTGGAGTCTGTAGTGTTTTTTCTGGGCGGGGAAAGGTAGCGGTGTCCTCTTTAGTCTGCACTTAAATTTGAATCCTATCTACTACCCAGCAACACTGTAGCTTGACAGTTTGGGGCACAGATACTCAGCGTTTGGTGGACATGACCCAGAAGCTATGAGGTTTGGATAATTAATGTTCAGTTGACAGTGGAAGACCACCATTCTGATTCCCATCTTCCTTCCCTGGTCTCCAAGTAGCCAGAGACATTTTCATGAGGCAAGCACCTTCTGGCAACGTGAGTTCTGAATCTTGCTCTGAGATCCTTCTGGAATTCTCCCATGATGGAGAGCCCACCAGCCTTGGTCACTCCCTTCTTGGACAAGGGCTTTTTACAGCCTTTCCACTCTCTAAGGATTCTGGGAGTGGAGAGGACTCTCTATTTGGACTCAGCAAGCCAAGGTCACATTTTTGCTCTGTGACTCTCCATGTCTATGGCTCTGGACAATAGTTCCCTGAACTAACATAGGGTTTCTCGATCTACACTGGGGCTAAAACCTACCCATGAGATTTCCCTGTGATATGGTATGAACTGCTTTATAAACCCCACAGTTTACCGTACAAATGTGGTTAATATTATCCCTCCCAATCCTTTTTGCTTCTGCCAGAAGGAGAACACACACACACCTCACCCTTCCGCATCCAAGTCTCCTACTTCCCTGCTCACAGATCTCTGCCTTACTCATCCTTCTGTTGTAAAACCCTCTGTCCTTACAACAGTGCCTATGTTTCTATGTTGTTTCCTCTGTGAAGCCTGCCTGGGTTGCGGGCTGTGCACATTAGGATCTGTGGTGATGGGGCCTGAGCTCTGGAATGGACACCAGGGCCCCTGGCTGGCCATACTGCCTCTTCTCCCTCTCAGGTCCTGGATGAGCTGCTAAAGTAAACTGTGCTTCATTCACACTCACTCATCCGCTCATTACCTCACTTACCTATTCCCTTGTTCACGCCCTCATCCATTCATTCATCCTCAGGCCTACTCATTCATTCCCCCATGATTTGAACAAGATGCTTATAACCAATCAGAACTTCTTACAGAGCTCCTGAGAAGGCAGGCACAGGAGAGCCTGGATACTTCGTGTCTAGTGAGCTGCTCTTAACGCACTTCTGGGAAGTACTGGAGCCCCATTTACTCTGGGAATTCTGTCTCCTCTGTGGTGCATCTCAATCCCTGGGGCCAGTCTTGAACATTCCAGAATCCCTGGATTTGATCATAACAACAAACTTGGAGACATTTGGCCACCAGGACTGCTTGGTGTGTTGGGTCTGAAGCAATTGAAGGATTAGGTCTGCACATTTCCTTGGAGGGGTGTGTGCCCGGGTGTGTTTACTCTTCTCACTGCAAGTAACAAGTTCAATATTAATCTTCATTTCCAGGGAAATAATTAGTGTTAAGTGAACTGTGATTTTATCTCTAGTTATTTCTCATGTGCTAATTTAAGCAGCAAGGAAAATGTTCTGTGCTGGCTGAATCCAGAGTGCAAGATATATTCAAATATAGGAAGAAAGGCATGGTGGGGGGTGGGGGGGGACAGTTCTGAAGGAAGAGGCAGACCACCCATTCAACAGGGGATTGAATTCCAGCAAGCCAAGAGTCTCCAGCTGTGGAGAAAATTGTCCTTCCTGTCACAGGCCCCTCTAAGTGGGACCAGCCCACCCATGCACTTGTGTGCTGGAACTCAGAAAAAAATAAAAGGAAGAAAGAGAAAAAGAAAAAGCCTAGTCTTCGGCATGACCTCTTGTGTGTGGAATCCATGGAGTCTTTGCTCACACCCTCCAGCTTTGACATTCTCTCCCAGCACTCTAGTTGCAATCGGCTCCAAACCTTGGAACTGGGTTCTTGCTGCATGCTTCCCAGGCTGGAAATATGTCTTGGACCTACTCACCCGCCTTGCTTTTGGTGTTGTCCTCCCAGCATCTTAGTTCGTCATCCTTTGCCATTGGCCTGCCAGTTTCCTGCATGGGCTTCTTGGCCTGGCTCTCACATGGTTAGCAATAAGTACGAGCTATTTAGTGACCGTTTTCCATGTGCCAAGGGTTCCTGCATGTGGTTTCTTTTAATTTTCTTCATCCCTATTTTGCAGATTATAAAACTGAGTCTCCAGAAGTTTGACTTGCCTAAGTAAGTGGGACGACCAGCTTTGGGGTTTCAGTCTGACTCAGACTTTGTTGTTCTTAACCACTGTTTTGAATGGCCTGAGAACAAAGACCATTTCTGTGGGAGGCCACCACAGCACGGAGAACCTCAGGGTAGGAGAGAAGTGTCTCCACACCTTGAAATTGAATCTGGAAAACAAGGCAGGATCAATTACTGGGTGCGCATTATTCATTTTTCCATGCAAAGAGTGCCAACCTTTCTGACTGGGTGACCACAGACAAGTTATGGAACTTCTCTAGATCTCACCTTTCCTATCTGTAAATTGACAATAGCAACAAGGCTGATTTCACGGAGTTGCTGTGAAAACTAGGCAACCATTTATAAGTGAAGCACAGAGCCCAGCATCTTGCACAGAGGAAGCAGCACTCAAATGATGGCTGCTATCAGTACAATTAATTAATTCATTCACTCTCATTCATTCATTCAACCACAAACTATTAGCGAATATCTGCTAAGTGTCAGGGAACACGTGGGTGCTCGCTGTATGACATGAATAACATGGGGTCCTCAACCTTAAGAGAGTCTCGCTTCGGCAGGGGAGCCTGATGAGGGCATGGTTAGGTATAATTTGGTGTGGTGAGTAAAGCTGGGTAGGGATGAGAACTGAGTGGGGTGGGAGCAAGGGGTGGGACTCAACAACTCAAGACATCTGGGGGCCTTCTTGCAAGAGTTAACGTTCAAGCAGCATCTGGGAGAAATTGTTCTGAAGGAGAAAATGAGGGTGAAGAAGAAATCACACAGGTGAGTGTGTGGAGGAGGAAAATGTCATGGTGGCTTTGAATTTAGATGGAATGAAGGCTCATGCAAGGGAGTGGCAGGAATGCAGGTGGGCCTTCAGGCTTGTTCCCACGCTTGGCTCGTCTCTCTCGTTTAAAGATCAGGGCATTGGCTGGGCGTGGCTGGATGGAGGAGGAAGGGTCCATCCTCCTGGCTCTCACCTCTCTGCGGAGGATGCGTCTGTGCTGTGACTGCCTCTTGCTTGCCCCTTACTCTCTCCTCCCCCATGGAGGAAGTCACTGTCTGACAGGTCCGTGCTTTACCAGTTGGTGGGACCACTGCCTTTTAATGGCCGTCACCTCTTGCCTGCCCTGTCACTTCGTCGTCATGCAGCATCATGGGCTCTGCCTTTTCAGGCCACCTGTCCCTCCCCCCTCTCCCATCTGGCATGGAGTGGGCCAGACAGGCCCAGCTCAGCTGCACAGACCCAGGTAGCACAGGTGTGGGGGAGTCGGAGGCCTGACTGAGACCTCCAGACGCCACTGGGAGGGTGGCCTGTAAGCTGGGTAGCACCAAAATGAAACTTTGATCTCTGACTTGCCTCGTGGGAGGAGAGAGCAGGGAGAAAGGGGCCTCTGAAAACTTGGCCCATGCTATACACGTGGCCAGACAGATTCTGAGCATCCCCAGGGCCAGTGTCACGAGGCAGTTCCTCCTCGATGGCACGCGGCATGGCGCCCATCCGGCCCTGCACATGTCTTCCCTCAGGGCTCCCATCCTAATCTCCAGGGGGCTGCATCGTGACGCAGGGAGTGTGCCTCCTTTTCCAAGCCTCAGCACCTTGTCTGACCCCTAGATGTTGGGTGCTGGGCTCTTGGGTACATTATGGGCAGTGAATGCATGTGACATGCTCACACAGGAACTGCCACATGGAGAATACTCAATAAAGCATCAGCAAAAAGTAACATGCTGTGTTTGGTACCTGTACCCATATCCCTGTTCTTTAGTAACACACCTTTAGGTCCTTAGATATGTAGGTGTGTAAAAGCTTGACATCTCCAATAAACTCTCATAATGTCTTGAAAAATACAAATTGCAGAGAGAGAGAGAGAGAGAGAGAGAGAGAGAGAAAGACAGAGAGAGATAGAGAGACAGAGAGAGAAAGAAAGCAAATGAGTGCCATGTAGACCATGGTTCAGTCTGGGTGAAGGCTTGACGGGAGCCCATGTCTTAACCTTGCAGAGTTTCTCTAAGATTGCAATTGTATCAAAAGCAAAAGTCACCCAACTTAATAAACTGGGTTATTATTCTTGTCTCCCGGTCTTGACCCGATCTTGATCTTTTGCATCCTGTTCCATCTCCAGCTTTCTGTTGGCCACCGGGTCCTGTGTCTCTTCCTGTACAGGTGCAGTGGCCCCACATTGCAGGCAGAGTGACTATCCAGTGCCATGGTCACCTCACTTCCCTTCTGCTCAGAAGCCTGTGACTTATTGCCATCACTGCAGGGCAAAAGGTCAGCCCCCACCAAGGCACATAGACTCTTGCCTGAGCTGACCCTGCCCCCTGAGCTGGCACCTTATCTTGCTCTCTGCCTGCCCCCCACCCTCCTAATGGTTCAATAGTGGCTCTATTTGTTCTTGAAAAGCACCATGCCCTTTCTTGCCTCTTGCGTTTTGCCAAGGTCCTCTAAAAATGCATCTCCTCTCTTTGGCCTGGCAAATTCCCACCACTACCCGAAGTCACCTTCTCCAGGGAAACAAACGTGACAGCAATAGGGAAACCACTGAGCGACCTCATTTAATGAGCGCTCACCGTGGGCCAGGAGCTGTGCCTAGAATTTAATGTATGTTAAGTTCACAATAACCCTGTAAAGCAGGTGCCGCTAGGCGCCCTGTTTTCGTGGTGAAGAAACAGATAGTCAGAGAGAGTAAGTAACTTGCTCAAGCTCACACAGCTAGTAAGTGATGAAGCTGATATTTCAGTGCAGGCTTTCTAGACCCCTGTCTTTCTTTAGCTCTGCCCCACTCTCAGCCTTACCCCTTATATCCCCTTCTGCCTCATGGTGGGACAATGAAGCTGCAGGGTGGGTGGCCTACACTCCCTTATCCATCCCTGAGGTTTTCTCTATGGGTCTGCAGTGAACATGCCAGTGCATACTGAAATGGTCCATGGAAGCCTATATAATATTGGCCTGAAAAATGAAGTTCCTGCTTATCTGACTTCCGGGATTTGAGGTCTCAGGAAAAAGAGAAGAGCGGAACATGAACAGAGAACTGGCTCTTGTGGGCTCTGGAAACACTGAGTTCTAGCACTGCCCCTGCTGCTTGCTGTGTGGGCTGGCAGGAGTGGCTTCTTCCCACGTCTCAGTGATGCCAACCGCAGATGGGGCACTTGGACTATCTCAGAGCCCTTCTGGTCCTCATGAGGTGTCCCCAGCCCCTGCTGGAGATAGTCTCCTCACCCTTGGTCCCCGCTCCCCCTCTCTGGTACCCGCTTCCCCACGCTGCAGTGGAGTCCCTTGGCATCCCCACCCCTGGCCCAGAAGAGCTAACCTGGCATCTGGCCATCTGGGAGCCTGTGTTTGCCCAGGGTGGGCACTGAGTCCTCAGGCCCTGGGCCAACCACCTTTCAGCCTGATTGGATTTTGTATGCTTCCTCAGGTTTCCTCTGGCCCCCATTCCCCAAGCACCTATTCGAGCCCTCTATTGTGCCAGAATCTGGCTTTTTGAAACTCCCTTGTACCAGCTCCTCCAGATACCCTCCCTGCTGATTCTAGCCCATTTGGTGGCACCCTCTACACCTCCTGCTCAGCTTTCTGAAACCAGACGTGAGGGACTTGCCAGAGAGTGCAGATGACAAGGGCATGTTTTTCTCCCCATTGTTTTTGTTTGTGTCCCTGTAAAGAAAGAGAAATGATTGAGGCTGGAGGGTGGTGGCGATGGGTGGGTCAGACGTTACCATTTATTGTCAGATGCTTTGGGTTTAGCAAACACCCAAAGTAACTGCACCAAGTCCTTCTGCTTTAAGGTTTTTAAAGGGTATGTGAGTGTGTATGTGTGTGAGTATGCTTATTTGAGTGTGCATGTGTGTATATGTATGTGTGTGCATGTGTGCATGTGTGAGTGTGCATACGTGTGTATGTGGTGAATGTGCATGTATGTGTGAGTGTGTGTGAATGTTAATGGATGTGAGCGAGAGTTCCTGGCAGAGTAACAGTCCCTGAAGGTGTCAAGTCCTGATCCCAGCCCCGCGACTGTGTTAGGCGGCATGGAGGAGGAAGTGAAGCTCACAGAGGGTGACAGGTGGCTGAGCAGCTGGCCTGAATCTAGGAGGTCAGCTTGGGTTATTCCAGGGGCCCCAATGAGATCACAGAGACCCTTGCACGTGAGAGGGGGAGGCAGGAGTACCAGGTCAGAGTGAGGAGACACGAGGAAGATGCTACTTGCCACTGCTGGCCCTGACAACAGAGGAAGGGGCCATAGGCCAAGGAATGCAGGCAGCCTCCAAAATCTGGAAAAGGCAAGCGAACAGCCTCTCTGCAGAATCTCCAGAAGGCGCACAGCCTGCTGCCGGCATCTTGAGTTTACTCTGATGAGGCTGGTGCAGGGCTTCCTACTTCCCCAAACTGCAGGATGATACATTTGTGCTATTTTAGTCCACCAAGTTTTTGGTCCTTTGTTATAGAAACGAATATAGTGTATGAGTGAGTGCGTGTGAGTGAATGTGAGCAAGTGTGGACATGCGGTGTGTATAGTCTGTGTGTGTGAGTGTGTGAAATAGTGATTTGGAGATTGTGTGAGTGTATAAGTGAATTGTGTGGGTGTGAGGTGCATATGTGTGTGGGAGAGAGTGTGAGTGTGTATAGGTGTGTGCTATATGGGTATGAGTGTGTAAGTGTGTGAGAGTGAATGGTGTGGGTGAGTGTGTAATTGTGTGCTGTGGTACGGTGTACGTGTGTGTGTGAATGTGCACGGATGAGTGTGTGAGCATAGGTGCGTGGGTATGAGCATGTGGGAGTGACTATGTGTGTATGACAGTGAATAGGTGT
The DNA here is from genome assembly GCA_004026745.1 of Myrmecophaga tridactyla. Lineage (NCBI taxonomy): Eukaryota > Metazoa > Chordata > Mammalia > Pilosa > Myrmecophagidae > Myrmecophaga > Myrmecophaga tridactyla. The sequence continues at coordinate 73,804 of PVIY010004283.1, forward strand.
GAATGCTTGTCAAAGCATGTGAATGAGTGTGCCGTGCTTCACTCGTCACGATGCTGCATGCAGAGGACTATTTGATGGCCGACTTGGCCTTGGGTTTCTCCTGTCATCTTCTGACTTGTCCTTGCAGGTCACAGTTATTTGCCCTGGGTGGAGCTTGGGCGCAGAAGGGAGCAGATGTTGCATTTCCTCTTAGAGCCTGTGAGACTCTTCTTGAAGCTGCCTTTCTGCGCTGTGAAACCTCAGGACCTGATACCACGTGAGCATCTGGGTTTCAGAAGCTCATTCCCAGGGCTTTCTGGAGACTTGTGAGCTTGTCCAGGCCACAGAGCCCTGCTAAAATGCTGAAATGCTTCTCTCCGAGTTGGCAAATAGCTCTTGCTCTGAGGTCCCTGAGAGCTGCTCTGTCCACCTCACCCTCTTCGGTGGGCACCATGATGCAGCAGCTGGAGGGTAAAGGCCTGGCCTTGTGGGGTGTCTCCTGGGCCCTGTTTCAGCTTTCTGCCTCCTTCTGCCTGATTAGTTGGATGTCCACCTCACGTATATTTTGGAATTTATCTCTAATTGCCAGGACATTTTTACCAAGTCACAAATACTACATTTTTCCCAGCGGGCAGGCATAGTGGAATGAAGAGAACATAGGCTCTTTTGTCCCATGAAATTTTCCTTAAGCCAAACTGCCTCTCTGAGCCTCAGTTTATATATCTGCGAAATGAGCATCATAATAATGATATGACTGATAGACGCAGACTGGCCGACACTACAGAGATCTCTGGCCAGTGATTGACGGTTCGCTTATAAGGCTCCCAGGTCCTATTTTCATCCTTGCTTATATGGGTCTAACATGAAAAAGTTTCTGATGTGACACAGATATTTTTGTATGAATGCTCAACAGTTTCTCCTTGGAATTTCCCCAGCTGCCTCTGGTCTCTTGCTGTGTCCTTATTTTCAGGCCGAGGGTGCTCTCCATAGGCTGTGATCGACATTCTGTGGGTCCCAATGGTCGCTGGCTAAAACGTCCCATGCTCAGGTTATCAGCCCTGCTCAGCTCCAGCCTCCCAAAGAACACCCGCTCCTCGAGAGCCTTTTCCTGATTCCTTCACCTGGCAGTGGACAAGAAGGGGATTTGTCTGTGGCTGACAGGTTAGGTATTAGCCTCCCAGGTTTCTGCTTCCAACTAATTTCTTTATTTCATGTCCTATCACCCCAAAAGACAGTGTCTCAATTGCCCCTCATCAAACTTGGCTGGCCGCTTCCCATCCTGCTTCTGTAACTGCGGATTCTGGTTTCTGTCCTCAAAATGCTGTCTTAGTCTCTTCCTCACTTCTTTGCCCATGTATGAATGATAGACATTCTCTGGGACCGCAAGCAGAAGAGCTCAGGCTGAACCTACAGGGACACAGATTTCTGGTCCACTGAAAGAAGGATTTTCAGCAGTGACTGGGAACATCCCAAATTGGGATGGGCTACCTACCAACTAGGATTTAACCCCTGGCTCCTGGAAGGGTGAGGGGCAGAAGAAATCCTGGGCCCAGAGATGCCGAAGAGAAGTTTTAGGAGCAGAAAGGAGGCACCCAGGAGAACTGCTGGGGGAGGGTGGAGTCAGGGCTGGGCCAGGGGGTGAGGGAGGAGGAGAGGCAGAGCCCATGAGCCTTGATGATCATCTCAGCTCAATCTATTGAGGTTGCCAGGATGGCAGAGAAAAGAACATCAGCTCCCAAGTACTGATAGCCTCTGGTGTGCCCTGCACTGGATAGGGTGGGTTTTATTTATTCATTTACGCATCATTTCTATGAAGGGCTTACTCTGTGCCAAGCATATCATGAGACCCCAAAGACATAGTGTTGTACAAAGCAGACCCTTCCTTGCTTTCCTGGACCTGATCTTCATCTCCTCAGCCTTCTCAACAACCTTTCTAGTTTGGAAAGCACTGTTTTGTTTTTTTTTTTTTTTTGGCATTTTGCTTGTTAAGAGAGTGAATCATGGAGAAGCTAAATAGTTTATCTAAGTTGACAATGCTTGTCTGTGCTACAACCCAAATGTTAATCCAGGTTCTGTTTGAATGCAAAGGATTTTCTGTGATGTCACAGTAGCTCCATACACTGAAGAGAAACTTGCTCTCCGTGGGTAGAAAATGATACCATTTTTCTCCCCTTTAAAAGTCATTTGAGAAGAATGCCCAGGGAGGGCATGGTTTACTGTTACATGCTTTTGGAACTGATGTTTACCAAGGGGCCGACTTTTAGGATAAACCACAGAGGTTCAATGGCCCAAACATCTTTGGAGAAATGGACCACTTCACAGATGATTTAAGAAACAAACAAACAAAGAAACAAAAAACAGATGGTGTTGATACTTATTATTTGCAGGCTTCTGAAACACACACACACACACACACACAAGGAAATACTAGTTTTCTGGAGAAATCACACCCTCCTTGTCCAGGGAAGCTGGGCACTGGGTTGGTGAGTCTAATGCACTTGCTCACTCAACTCCGTCCACCCCTGGTCCCGTGGAGACCACCGCTGCCCTCAGTGGGAGCGCCAGGCATGAGGGCTCTCATGCCAGGGCTGCAGAACTGGCTTTTGCTTTTCTACTAGTCCTGCTCCCCTCCTGGCTTTGTCTTCACACCTGAGCCACCTGTGTGAGTGTACTTCTGCACGTATGTGTGAGCAGACAGCTATTTGCACATGTATTGTCTGTGGCTCTGCCACCAGACCATATGGCCTCAACAGATGAGTGTCAAAGGCCGACATCCCTCTTGGGAATTCGAGGGATGGGGGAAAAGTCCCCACCTCTAAATGTCTCCTCTGCAAGAGATGCCAGAGGAAGGGGAGGCAAGCTCTGCCTTCCGGGCTGGGTTTACCTGGTTGTCCAGGACAACAGACTTGCAGGCAGCCAAAGAGATCGTCAAGCAGCGGAGTGTGACAGGAGACATCAAAGTGGGAATGCCACTCCTTGATCCGGACTTGGCCATACCTGCCAGGGCAGAGCCACGGATATGATCACCCTAGGAATTCAAAGGCGTCCTTAGAACGGGCAGACAGCACACATGCACACAACACATCCACACGCGCATGTACAGAGCCCAATGCAAAACCCTCCTCCTACTTTCAAACGAAAATAAAAGTCTAGACATCCTTTCTTCACAAGACTTCACTGACCTAATTATTCAGATCAGAGGTTTTTTTTTGCTTCTTTTCAAAGAACAAGAAGAATAGTTAATTTCATTTAATGGAATAATTGAATGTCATAATTATTTTTTTTACATTTCGGCACGAATGTTTGAGTTAAGCTGCACGCACTCTTTCTCCTTGTTTAGAGCTCTTAATAGCCGGGCTGCTCAAAGGGACCTTTCTGTTCCGTCTTTTTGTTTCCCAACTGGACTGTCTGGGTCGGCTTCTGGCAGCTGGCCTGTTCTGGGAAGGGTCTGGGGGAGTGGCAGCTAATGACTGTTTTGCTCTTGGATGTTCTGATCTCTCTCTAATTCATTATTTGTCTGTCATGAGAGGCATCCCAAACAGGGTAGGGACAAGGCCTTTTTATTCTCTCTCTGGTTCTCTCTTTTCCTTTCCTTCTCCCACTTCCTTTCCTTTGGGTTGGAGAATAGAATCCTAACACAACGCCAGGCCCAAGAGGTCTTTGTCTTCAGTATTGTTTGTTGTCATCTCATTTTATTCTATCAACAGCTAAAGTTATGCTAATCGTCCCATTCACTTATTCCATCATCCATTGAATGCATATGAAGAGAACACCAGGGCCCAGCCGCTGGTCCCAGGCCTTCCTGGACTGCTCTATGTCCCCACCCCCTTGGGCACAACATTCCAGTGGATCTAGACAGACAATAACCAAGGAAACAGGCCAAACAGTGTTTCAGTTGGAGACACTTTTCACGAAGACAATGAGACAGAGAGAAGATACAGAGAGGTTGTGGGAGACGATGACCCGTTTAGCAAAGGGTTATCAGGGATGCCTAGAGGATGTGTGGAGAGGAGACTGTGAGAGGTTGTTGAGTGTCTGAAGGGCTGGGGAGGGCAACACTGCAGATAGCAGATCAGTGCAAAGGCCCTGAGGTGGCAGAGGCGTCAAGGAGGGGAGGAGGAAAGGGCATAATTAATTGTAACAGATGGGAATGGAGAAATAAGGTGGCACCAAATCCTATAGGACCTTCTAGGTCATTATAAGGAATTTGGATTTATTCTCAAGACAAGGGGTTGTTTTAAGCAAAAGAAGAATAGAAATGATAAATCCTTTGAAAGGGTCTTGCTTCTCTGTTAAGAAGACAAGAAGGGAAGCAGGGAAATCCACTCCAGAGCTGGTGCAGCCATCCAGGTGGGAGTTGATAGTGGACTGAAGAGGGTGGCTGGAGTGGAGCTGATTTTGGTGGTAGCTTGGGAAATATTTTGGAGGTAGATTTGACAGGGCTCTCTCCAATGACTCCCATCCTCCATCCCTCGGCTCTCTCTTTACTGCTGTCAGATAAATACCCCTTCCCACTCATATCCCAAGAAGTTCATGCCCAACCCGGTCCCTCGTCTGTGGTATGTTCCTTATACTGCAGCCAACTGAGATTGTCCTGCTGAACTGGTTTCCCAGGACTGGACTCACATATTTGCAGTAGATTTGGAAAAGTCAACCACATGTAATTACATGGACATCTGCACGTTCATTTCCTTGTTTTCACTCATGCAGAGGACAAAATAATTTGGGGAGGTTTAACCTGGGAAGATCGTAGGAAACGTTGTCTGTATCAGGTTGTGGCTGGATTGGATATGGGACATGCTGAAAAGAATGACGTAAGGTTTTGCTGTCCTCTGGGGCTGAAGACGAGCATGCTCTTACCCCGTGACTTTGCAGTGATCCTGAGCTCTGCATGGAACATTCTGGTCAAATTCCAACATTAGAAGGGCCAAAGAATGTCAGAAATCCTTCATGTATCTCAGAATTTGTTTTGGAATTTGTTATGGGGATTGAAGAGAATAGTTGATGAAAATGAGCTCTGTAAATGAGAACATGTCTTTTCAATAAACATGTTGGAGAAATATGTTCAATCAACATTTTATAATGCCTATGGTGTGCTAGGTACTAAACAGGCCTTTGGGGAGACAGATCTTAGAAAAACCTGATCCCCACCCTTATTGCCCTGCTGGCCTACAAGTGAATTAGAAAAAGAGCTGCTTCTTAGTAGAAGTGGACTTGTGCCAGGACAAACAGGCTGGCAGAGGAGGAGCCTGGGACGGATTTCTCCCTTTGCTTGGTCCCTTAGCTTGATGCCTTTGTGCAGTCAACAACCTGTACAACCTACACGGCATTCCTGCCAGCAGTGAACAGTGGCTGGTGTTGACTGGAAGAGCATCTCAGATGTCATGGGACAGGCGGGTGGCCTTGGCTTTGGCTCTGTTGCCCATTTGATATGTCTACACTTCACTTTCCTCATCTGTAAAACTGAACTGATAAGACAGACTTCTCCAGGTTGTTTCAAGGATTAAATGGAATAATTATAATGAGGGTATTTTGATATGTAAATATTATGTATGTAAATAGTATTATCAACCCACATTATTGTAATCATCCATGTTATTGTGTAAATCATCCTATAAACAAGCTGGCTGTCTGGTCCAGCTAGACGTCTGTCAGCTGGAGTGCTATGCTTTGATGGCAGGCTTTACCATCACAGGTAAAGAATGGAATTGGCTGTGGACTCTAAACCTGTTATTTGAGCTGTTATTTGAGCTGCATTTTGTATCCCTTCATGCCTTCATGCACGTTGACATAAAGTGAATAATTTCCTAAGCACATTTTTTTATTTAAAAAAGTTTCCTAAGAGTTTCGTTGCTATCTAATTCACCTACCATACAGTTTACCAATTTAAATTGTACAATTCAGTTTTTTAGTATATTCACACATATGTGCAACCATTACCACAATCAATTTTAGAGCATTTTCATCACTTAAGAAGAAACCCCATACCATTATTATCATCTCCCCATGCCCTCATTCTCTCCTTACCCCTCAGCGCTGAGCAACGCTAAGCTGCTTTTCGTTTCCATACATTTTCCTGTTCTGGACATATGATTAGAATTATATAAATATGTGATCCATTGTAACTGGAGTCTTTCTTGTAGCATAATGTTTATAAGATCTGTCCATGCTATTTCATCTGTCAGAACTTCAGTCCTATTCATGGCTGAATAATTTTCTGTTGTATGGATATACCACATTTTGTTTATCCATTCATCAGCTGATGGGCATTTGAGTTTTTTCCACTTTTTGACTTTTATAAATAATACTGCTGTGAGCATTTACATACAATTTTTTTGACATATATTTTCATTTCTCTTGGATATATTCTCACGTGTGAAATTGCTGGATCAAATGGTAATTCTTGCATTTAATTGTTTGAGGATCTGCTAATCTAATTTTGAAGTGGCTATACAATTTTACATTCACACCAGCCGTGTGTGAGGTTTCCAGTTTCTCTAAGTCATTGGCAACACTTGTTATTATTATCTGACGTTTTGTGTCTAGCTATCCTGGTGGGTCTGAAATAGCACTTCATTATGATTTTGATTTACAAATCCCTGATGACTAAAGATGTTAAGCATCTTCTTGGGTGATTATTGGTCACTTGGCCATTTGTGTATTTTCCTTGGAGAAATATCTATTCATATCCCTTTTTCATTTTTAATTGGGTTATTTTTCTTTTTATTATTGAGTTATATGAGTTCTTTATATATTCTTGACACAAGACCCTTGTAAAATATATGATTTGCAAATATTTTGTCCCATTTCATGGTTGGTCTTTTCATTTTTTGATGATGTCCTTTGAAGCAAAGTATTTTTTTCTTTAATTTTTATGAAGTCCAATTTATCTGCTTTTTCCTCTTGCTGCTCACACTTTTGGGGTCTTATCTAAGAATCTTTTTCCCAAGCCATTATCATGGAGATTTACTCCTATATTTACTTCTACAAGTTTTGTAATTTTGGCCCTTATATTTAGGTATTTGATCCTCTTTCAGTTAATTTTCTATGATGTGAGGTACAGGCCTAATTTCATTCTTTTATATGTGGTTATATGTTGTCTCAATATTATTTGTTGAGAAAACTAATCTTCTTTCCCCATCGGGTCATCTTGCCATCCTTGTTGAAACTGTCAACCATAGATGTATGGGTTTATTTCTGGACTTTCAACTCTTTTCCATTGATCTATGAGCTGGTTTGAAAGTGTTGTGTACCCCAGAAAAGCCATGTTCTTTAATCCTCATTCAGTATTGCTGAGTGGGATCTTTCTAATTGTTTCCATGGAGATGTGACCCATTCAATTGTGGGTGATAACTTTTGATTAAGTAGTTTCCATGGAGATGTGTCTCCACACATTTAAGGTGGGGTTGCTCACTGGAGTCCTTTAAGAAGGAATCACTTTGGAAAAGGCTTCAGTGCAGACCGAGCCCACACAGCCAGAGGCCTTTGGAGATGCAGAAGGAAAACACCCCCCAGGGAATCCTTATAAAAATAAGAAGCCAGGAGAGAAAGCTAGCAGACATCCCCATGTGCCTTTCCAGCTGACAGAGGTGTGCCGGACCCATTAGCTTTTCTTAAATCAAGGTATGTTTCTCTGGATGCTTTAGTTTAGACATTTTAATGGACTTAGAACTGTAAACTTGCAACATAATACATTCCCTTCTGAAAAGCTGTTCCATTTCTGGTATATTGCATTCTGGCAACTTTAGCAAACTAAAACAATCTATGTCTATTTTTGTGCTAGTACCACTGTCTTGATTACAGCCACTTTGCAGTAAGTTTTGAAATTGAAAAGTTGAGTTCTTTTACTTTGTTCTTCCTTTTCAGAATAGTTTTCCTATTTTGAGTGGCTTGCTGTTCCTTATGGATTTTTGAATTAGCTTGTCAATTTCTACAAAGAAATCATCTTGGATTCTGATGGTGATCGTGTGGGGTTTGGGACTATCGCCATCTGTGCCAGTTTGAATCTCATGTGGCCCCCAGAAAAGCCATGTCCTTTTATCCTTATTCAATATTGCTGGGTGGGAGCTTTTTGATTGTTCCCATAGAGATGGGTGGTAGCTTTTGATTGGATGGCTTCCATGGCTATGTCTCCACCATTCAAGGTGGGGTTGCTTACTGGGGCCCTTTAAGAGGGAACCATTTTGGAAAAACCCTTACAGCCATGAGAGCCCACACAGCCAGAGAACTTTGGAGATGAAGAAGGAAAACTCCCCTAGGGGAGCTTCATGAAACAAGAAGCCTGGAGAAAAAGCCAGCAGACGTCACCATGTTCGCCATGTGCCTTTCCAGTTGAGAGAAAAACCCTGAATGTCATTGGCCTTCTTGAACCAAGTATCTTTCCCTGGATGCCTTAGATTGGGCATTTCTATAGCCTTGCTTTAATTTGGATATTTTCACAGCCTTAGAACTATAAACTTGCAACTTACTGAATTCCTCTCTCTAAAAGCTGTTTCTTTTCTGGTATATCATATTCCAGCAGCTTTCAAACTAGAACACTGTCTAACAATTTTAATCTTCTGATCCATGAACATTGGATGTTTTCCAATTATCTCAATCTTTATATCTTTCTTTCAACAATGCTTTGTAGCTTTCACACTGTATGTTTTATGCTTTTATATTAAATTTATTTTTAAGCATTTTACTATTTTTTGGCAATTATAATCGGAATTGTTATCTTAATTTCATTTTTAGACTGATCATTGCATGTGTTTTGATTTTTGTATATTGATTTTGTATCCTGCAGTCTTGCTGAACTTGTTTATCAGTTTTATTACTTTTTAGTGTATCTTAGGGTTTTCTATGTACAAGATAATTCCATCTGCCAATAAAGATAGTTTTACTTCTTTTTCTACAATTTGGATGCCTCTTTTTTCCCTTTCTTGCCTGATTTGCCCAACTAGAACCTCCAGTACATTGTTGAATATAAGTGGCAAGAGCAGACATCTTTGTCTTGTTCCTGCTCTTAGGGGGAAAGCATTCAGTCTTTTGTTAAAGTATGATGCTAGCTGTGAGATTTTTCAATAGGTGTCTTTGATCAGGAAATTCCTCTGAGCACAATTTTAATTCATTCAACAATCTTTAAGTGAGCCTCTACTCCATTCTAGATTCATTACGTATAAAGGACATAAATACAAATAACATACAGATCTTACCCTCACAGAGACTACAGTCTAGTGAAAGAAACAAACGTGAGTGCAAACAAATTTAGTAGAAGGTAAAAAGTAGCAGATGGTATAAGAATGGAACAGATTATGGTGCAAATTCAAAGGAGGGAAGCCATCTTTTTTTTGTGTGTGTGGAGGGAATAAGGGAAATTTCATATAAGAGTGCTATTTGATCTAGATCTTAATGGGGAATTAGGATTTGGGTATTTGGAAATAGGAGGAAGCTATTTCTGACAAAAGATCTATTGTAGGAAAATACATAGAGGGAATGAATAGTATACTCCAGTATCCTGAAGTTTGGGGTTAAAAAAGTGAGGAAACATCTGAATAAATATGAAGGGTTGGAAATGGACGACAAAATCTTCCTTCTCTAGTCCTTAACAAAATGAATACAAATGAACAAAACCAACCAAAAACAACAATTGTAACAAAGCAATGAAAGGGACACAAACTTGTGCTATTCACATGGAGACATAGGAGCCAAAAAAGGTACCTCAGAATCTGGACTGATTATCTAGATCTTATCTCAAGCCCCAGAGGAAGAAAAAGTGAGTTCATAAGATTCTCAAATTTTTTGGTCAATAATTCCTCCCTAATTCTGAGAGAGGTGGACTGAGGAGATGAATAGGCAACCTTGGGAAAAGTTAAGGAAAATCCATTGAGTTGTCCCTGTGTACCAGCAGTCTGATACCAGCCAAGGGAGTTATGGAGTGGAGTGTGAACTGACTTTGCTGTTTACTAAACTCTTTGTGGAATTATGTGATGATCAAAAGGGGTGGGTCTTGCTATTCAAATGGAATCCAATTTTTTGTGGAGTGGAGTGACCAATGTGCACAACAAATTTATTTTTGATATTCTTGCAAGCAGTGGGGACAATGAAACCCCTTGATCTTGGGGTTTGCCCCCAGCCCGCAGAGCAAAAGCACCACACAAACCCTTTAATCTCTCCTGTCCTCCGTTCAAACTTGGATAACAAAAAAGAAAAGGCGAGGATAGGTTTCAGACTACAGATAAGAGGGAAAAACGAGCATTCTTAGGAAAGATGAGATAAATGTCAGAGAAATTTTATCCATTCTCTACACAAGGAAATAGAAGGCTTGGTTTGGACCATAATGCCCATAGGGTGAATTAGTAAAAAGAATAGTTTGGCAACTATGAACATGTAGTGCATCAAAAGTCAAGTATAATAAAAAACTAAAGATAACATTATAAAATACAGGTGAAGAACCTAATCTGAAGAAGAGAATAAAATCTCAGCAACTGCTTTGTTTGCTATAGAAGAATGTAATATGATCATAAGTTTAGTAAAATGGAAACTTAGAGATGAGTTAATAAAATAGCAAGTTGAAAAGAAAAGGGCTAAGAGAACAATTTGGAGACTGTAAAAACAGCATGCCAGAAACAGTAAATTAACAACAATAGAGCACAGAAAAATATGGTTGAAATATTGAATTATTGATCTTAGAGAAACGCTTGTGACAATCTAAATGAATGCAGAGGGGACAAGTAAAGAGATTAAATCAGTCAGAGACAAGGAAATAGGTATGGAAGGTAGACTGAGATAATGCATTATAAGACTAATCTGCGGCCCTAAAGGACAGAAACTAACAAATAGGGCAAATGGATATTGATAAAATTAAAGGAAAATCTCTCCAATAAGAAGAAAAAAATTAATTTGATTTAAAAGGGCACACTATTTTTACAAATAATTGATAAGAATATTTGACACCAAGATACATACTTTTGGATTTATTGTACATCAGATGCAAGACTCCTTAAGGGAGAAATATCAATCTTTGATATTTCCCTCTAGTAATATGTCAGAACCAAGACAGGGAACAGTGATTATGGAGTTTCTAAGTATATGAGGCATGAATCAAGAATACTATACCCAGATAGACCTGGCTGGTCTCAGAAACTTTGGGTATTTATGTGACATCTGAGATTCAGACTTAGGTGAATAATATACTTATATTATATAATAATATGATGATATACTTTCTGAAGCTATGAAAGTCAGTAGTACCCCATACAGGAACTCTTAAAAAGTTGAAAAAGTGATCAGACTTCAAATAGAGATAGGAATGAAGCTGCTCTGGATAGGACCAAGGTAAATCAGAATACAGGGTAAAGAATGATATCATCCATATTTTAAAACTTCAACTTCTATGTGAGATCAAAGGAAAAGATGTTTATTTGGTGCAAAATTTATATTTTGGGTAGTGCATTTATTAATTTAACTTGCATGGTCAGTTTAGTTGAACACCATAAGTACATGGAATCTTGAATAAGACATGAGATTTTTTTTGGCTTGTCCAGGTTAGGGTGATGCCTCAATATATCCCAGAGTATTTTGGAAAGTGAATAAAGAAGTATTTGCAAAGCCCCCTTGGGGACCTGGGGAGAAAGGAGGAAATATTCAACTTCCTCATTTGGAGAATTTTTGATATTCTTGCAAGCAGTGGGGACAACAAAATCCCTTGATCTTGGGGTTTTTCCCTGTGAAACTTATTCCTGCAAAGCAGAAGCTAAGCTTATTTAAAATTAGGCCTGAGGGTCACTCCCAGAGAACCTCTTTTGTTGCTCAGATATGGCCTCTCTCTCCCAGCAGGTGTGTGATATGATTCCCAAGAGTGTAAATCTTCCTGACAACATGGGACAGAAATCCTGGGATGAGCTGGGACCCAGCACCAAGGGACTGAGAAAGTCTTCTTAAGCAAAAGGGGTAAGAGAGAAATGAGACAAAATAAAATGTCAGTGGTTGAGAGATTTCAAACAGAATTGAGAGGCTAACCTAGAGGTTAAAGTTATGTATTATATAGGTATTCCTTTTTAGTTTATAGTGTATTGAAGTGGCTGAAGGGAAGTACCTGAAACTGTATTGGTATGGATATGAGAATGAAAATATCCCATTAAGGATTTTTTGTATTGATTATATGTAAAATGATGATATTTTGGATATGTTGGGTCATGTAAAATATATTACTAAAATTCGATTTACCTGTTCTTTTTCACTTTTTTTAGGGTGGCTACTAGAAAATGTAAAATCCCACCATCTATCTGTTGGACAGTGCTGATCTAGAGTGGAATTAAAAGCACATTGACAGGAAGGTAAAATCAATTTTCCATAAAGATAGTCTCTATCTAGCCTCAGGAAGGACACTTTATCATTTTAAGGCTTACTTTCTCACTGAGAAATGGGACGGATATCCTCTCTCTGAAGTTTGTGGTGAAGATTTAATATGAATCTCTATGCTGTAATACCTCGTAAATTGTGCAAATGAAAGAGATCAGTAATCTACCTCCCCCAGAGATGGGCTGCTTTAATGAATGCTGAGATTTAGAACTCAGCAGAAGGACGACTCTCTTTGAGGGGTATATCTCCAAATGAACCTTCTCCCCCTTGGTTCTGCCTTCCTCCACCCCGCCATCTGCTTCCCTTCCCCAGGATGAACCCTACCCTACCCCACCTAGCCATACAACTCACCAGGCCCCCAAATACATCCTACCCTTCATTGATGTCATTTTTGTACTGTATCCTTGGCTTAAATAATTCTTCTACTCCATGTCCATCTTATACTCATCCCAGCTTCTACCTCCCTCAGGCAAAGGGATGTACAAGTCGGGCTGGTGTGCACTTATCGTGAGTGGTTATCACGAGGCTCCCATGCAGCCAATGCTCAGGCTCCCAAACACCTTTTTCTTTTTTTTCTAATTTTGCCTGATATTGTTTGCAATAGCAATGTGTCAAGACCCAGGCAGTGGCTCATTTTTGGCTTAAGAAAAGTATGATAATCCTGTTCCATTAATTCCCAGCCTCCCTTGATGATCAGGGGTGGTGTGTGACCCAATTCTGGACAATAACACCAAAAGGAAAGATTGCTTGGATACTTCTGGGGAAACTTTTGCTTTTCTGATAAAAGGGACAGAATCACCTGGCACCATGCCTACCCCCTTCCCCTAGGACTGAGTATAAATATGTTATCTAGAGTCACAGCAGCCTCCTTGTCAGGCTTGACATCTGGTTGTGTAGCAAAAATAAGGTATTACTTGAATGAACACGGTTAGTTGGATGTTACATGCAAAGATGCCATTTGGAAAAAAAATACCAAGACCTGGGATGGAGATGGTGGATGAGTGGGATGTTTGTAGAAGGCCAGATATTCCATAAGGTGACATTACAGTATGGCTCTCCAAATTTTGGAGATGCATTAGATTCCTATTGATGCTGTAATAAGTTCTCATAAACCTAGTAACTTAAAACAATGAAATTTATTCTTTTACAGTTTTGGAGGTCAGAAGTTTAAAATCAAGGTGTTGGCAAGGCTGTATTCATTCTGGAACCTTCAAGATAGGAACTGTTTCCTTGTCTTTTCCAACTTTTAGAGGCTGCCTGTATTCCTTGGCTTATATCACTCCAATCTCTTGCTTCTGTGATCACATCTCCTACAGTCTGCTTGCATTCTCTCTTGCATCCTTCCTATAAGGACCTTGGGATTGCTTTGGACCCACCAGATAATCCAGGAACATCTCCCATCTTAAGATCTTTAACTTGATCACGTCAGCAAAGTCTCTTTTGTCACATAGGGTAAGGCATACAGATTCCAAGGATTAAGATATGGATAACCTTTTTTTTTTGGGGGGGGGAGCATTATTGAGCTTGTTGCTGGACACATGAGTAGATTTTTTAAGTAATAGGAAAGAGTGGAATTTCATGCCTGAATATAGGGACTGGGCTGGGTTCAGAGCCACGTGGTGTTTAGACATAGGAGCTCAAGGGAGAAGGGAACCCTGAAGTGAGCTGCAGAAAGAAGAAGAGGTCATATTCAAGAATTTCCACTTTCAGAGGGCTGGAATTGGGGTTTGGGCTAAGTTTATGATGATGGTGGGGGAGGGGCACAGTTGACACCCGGGTTACAAAGGTTGAGGACATGAATGAATGGACAAATGAACAGTCGCACCAGACTCACCCCTCCTTCCCATTGAGCAGAACGGCAGGCTGTCTCACTGCTTCCCCTCCCCCCACCCCTAAGGCTACAGGGTCTGGGGCTTTCCTTTCCATCTCTATGAGTTAGACAACCCACCCAAATCTGTAGAGGGAGGTAACAGGCAGGGAGACTTCCCACCCCCAGAGGGCCTGGGGATTTGGGTCTGGAACAAAGCCTCCCTGCCCACAGGCTGCCAAGAATGTCGCTTCACTGGTTCTCATTCCTGCCCCTAGGAGCCCCACTCACGGCCAAGTGGAGAGCATCAATAGAACGACAAAATAAATCAAGCCCACGAAAGCCCAACCAGCTGTCCCACCCATCCATCCCCCTCCAACTTTCTCTCCCTGCTCCTCCACCTCTTCCTGGACACTCAGCTACTCTGCCCTATCAGTTTCAGGCCTTTATTCATTTCTGTTTGGTTTCTAGAAAGGGGTGGACATTCTACCGAAGGAAAGGGATGCAGATTGGAATATGACACTGCCGAGTAACTCGCATGGCTCTTGTTTTTGGAAAGAGGCTCAGAGTTACTAGATCACCTGCCCAGGGTCCCACAGGGAGAAGGCAGAGGAAATAGGGTTCCATTCTCTGTCTGGTCTCCTCCAAATTCTGTGCTCTTCTCAGCTGTCAGCCCCTTCCACCTCTCAACCTGTGAGTGGACGTGAACTTGGGGAACAGCTCTGTTTTCTCCACCACTAGTAATGGAAACTCCAAGGTCTTAGCTGAAAATAGGGTGGGGGGAGGGGGAGTGAAGCCATGCCAAGACATTTCAAGTCGGACTCTGTGATAAACGGAGATTTGATATTTCTGGATAATTACCAATGAGCACCCTTCCCCTTTAATTATCTTGTGGTCACCCTTTCAAAGGTGATTAAAGCTATTCTTCAGTAGATGTGGTTATAGATTGAGTGGGAACCTGGTCTTTCTTGTGGTTTTTATTGCAGCAATTAAATCTGGCTGGCTCGTAGACACTGTGTGTGTGTGGGGGGGGCGGGGGTCGGGTGGGGTCGGGTGGGGAGGGTTACCAAGCAAAATGACTTTCCCCTTTGGGCAATGTTAAATTTAGGAAAAATATAATTAATTGTACCAGACAGGTATTTATTATACAGCACGCACGCATTGGAGGCCCATGGGTTTTTTTGCCCAGGCAGTGAGCCTGGTTTGGCCTGGTCCATCTGGGTCTGGGGAGGTGGGTGCGTCCTCACAAGAAGTCCCCTCGACGAGCATCCCTGGCCCCTCCCTCTACCCTTCCTCCCCCATTCAATACCCAGCCACGCTCTCTGGAAGTAGAACAGAAAGAGCTGGTGTTTATAGGAACTTTCTCTAATGCTCTCAAACTACTTGGTGTTTGTGTTGAGATACAGGTTGCTCTGAAAAAGTACAACAAAGGCCACTTGCATTGCCTCTGCCCCTCATTTATGGTGTGATCCAGGCCAAATCCCCACCCTCCCTGAGACTCTTTTTTTCCAACTGCAAACGAAGATGATTCAGGTGATTCAGTGGTAGGATGCTTACCTTTCAGGCTGGAGACCTGGGTTCAATTCCTAGACCATGCATCCTCCCACTCCCCCTAAAAAGGAGATGGTTCAGCTAGAGATCCCATCCATATTCCATTCAGCTCCAAGTTAACAATGTAAACACAGCTCAGTGGAATGAGTGTCCCAATTCCTCATCAAATATGTAATTCCTATCATTTTCTCAGCTGCTTGCTTTGTGTTTCTGGTGTTGTAAGGGGCTTTGGGATTCATATATGATTATACTCTTTCCTTTTTGCTGGAAGCTTCATGAGCCCTTGGATAAATTTGGGAAGAAGGATTCACAAACGTTATTGATAAGGTGTATTTAGCGGTATCGCAATGGGAGGTGGTAGTGAGCAGATGGCTCCAGGAATATTTGGTGAAAAACAAAAAGCTTACCATGGTCGGCGAATCCATCACTCACCCAGGAGATCTGGATACTTTTTAATAGAATGTGCTCTTGTGACTCCAGCACCGGGTGGCTTTACATCCTGTTGGCTCAGGCACGAGGTCGGTAGCCTTGGCTGCAACTTCTGTGTCTTCGTTTGATTCCTGGCCTTTCTCTGAACATCCTCTTCTGTCTCAGTTCCCTTTCTTGATAAACTGGGGTAGATTTACCTGCCAGCTGTCTCATGAGGTGTTGTGAGGATTAATGAGATTATGTTTTTTTAAGTCCTCAGAGACCTTCTGATGAAAGAGCCTATAAAAGCACAGTGTCACTGCCATTACTGGCATTTCTGAGCGTATACATTGGGTTATACAAAAGGCAGAGGAGATCCCACTTTAGGAGGCAACTGCCTGTTGGGAAAGCCAGATGGAGGAAGCCTGTGTGTGGCCAAGGTGGCCTCCAGGGGCTGGCTTCGATCTGGCAGTGGGAGGGAATTGGGGATCAGACTCTAAGACAGGAGGCGCCGATGGGGAATCACATGCTGGGAGATAGAGGTCTGTAGAATGGCTTTTCTTCCTGGAAATGAGGCCAAGTAGAGGTAAATTTGGGTCTGAATTCTTAATTTGGGCATCCAGCAAAGCATCCTGGGTGGCTCTTTTTCCTGTTACGGCAGATACTCTAGTCCTGTCCAGGAGTTCCACTCACTCTTACTCCACAGACAATGAGGGGTCCTCTGCCAGGTACCAGGGTTCAAACAGGAAAAGACACAGTCCCTGTCTGCAAAGAGCTCAGAATCTGATGGGGAAGACAAGCACACACTGAGCATGACAGCAGGAGAAGGCAGAGCTGCACAGAGGGAAAAACAAGACAGTGGTGGGAGAACAGGTAAGGGATGTTGACCAGATGGTGGAAGCAAGGAAAGCTTCTCAGAGGAGTTGGTCACTGAACTAACTCCTGAAGGTCAGTAAAAGGCAGCTAGCTGGAGAGAGGGAAAGTGAGTGAATGTATGTGTGTGTGTATGTATGTGTGTGTATGTTTAATTAATCCAAGTGGTGGGAAAAGCATGTTCAAAGTCCAGGTGCAGAGACAGTACATGCCTGATTGGGGTAACTATAACTAGGTGAGCTGGGAAATAAAGCTGAGTGTAGAAAAGTGGGCGAGGCCACCCTAGCTGGATGAGATCTGAACAGAGCCCTGGTCATGAGGAGGGGATGAGAAGGGGCATCAAAGAAGTAGCATTGGCAGGACCTATGGACCAATAGAGGTGGAGAAGGGGATTCATTGTGGGAAACCACTATGCTTAATCTGTCTTTGGGGAATGAGCACCAAGTATTGTGCCAGGCACAAGACCAGCTATGTAATTCGTGGAGCCCAGAGCAAAATGAAAGTGGAGGAACCTTCGCTAAAAAAATTTAAGAATTTCACGATGACAACAACACAGGATGGAAGCAAGCATAGGTCCACAGGTGCCCTGACCAGCCATGTTGAAGGCACTCAACTCCTTCTACCGAATAGCCATGGCACATTTGATGGAATCATCAGGTAGCATATTTTGATAAAGTCATGCTAAAACATCAACCAGGTAAGCTCCTTGGCCTTCCTTTTTTTCCACATGGGCAGAAGTCTGATTGCCAAGTTGTCAACAGGTATTAACATGGAAGAACAAGAAAAAGGAGAAACACGGATGTCTTTTCAATATTCATTGAACAGAAAATGCAAAAATGATTCTTCTATTTTTAAGTGGAGGGATAATATGAGTCAGCTCTTGCCTTGGCACCTTGAGTGGCTTTTCTTGCCAGATGAATCAGTTTAATGGAAATATTCATTTGTTTGAGTTAATTTGGCAACCACAGTGTCAGCACATTGGACCAGCATAAACGTCTATAGAGAGAACTCTATGAGATATGTGTTTGTGGGTGTGTATCTCCCTAGGAGGAGAATTCAAAATTGATGAATAGTATATGTATAACAAGTCACAATTTTTCTGAGCACTGACTTTGTGAGGTTCTCTACTAGGAACTCACAAAGTGTACGCCTGTGCCCAAGATAAAGTCCCTGCTGCCCTCACGGGGCTTTCGGTCAATGAAAATTAATAGCGAAGTAGCAACTATTACCAATTTAACAATTTCTTTATTATTTTATTTACTTGATGTTTTGTTTGTCCATCTATAAAATGCATTATATTTTAGAAATATTTTTATATTTCTCATGGGTCATCTTTGACTTCATGCCCACTAACTATTGTTTCCCCCATAAAATCTTGAGCCTTTCAACTGACTTCTACCAGAATAATATTCAGGGCTGCAGAATCCTCAGAGGGGAGGGGTACTGCACTTCATTTACTAGGTACATTGTTATATAATTTTAATCAGATAAATTAGGCCTCATTATTGTTGTTGAATACAATTGTGTTTGATTTGCCTGCGTATTTTCTAAACTCTTTGTTCACCAATCTGTCTTGCCTCTCAGATTTTATTGCTGTATTATTTTCCTTTTCAATTAATATGTTTCTTTAGTGAGGGTTTATTGGTGGTAAACTTGCACCCTTGTTTTCCAAATAAAATGTTGATGATGTTATTACATTCTTTATCACAATTATTTTGGAAGTTTAAATAATTATTGTGTGTGTGTATGTGTGCTCCCTATCACTAGACTACTCAGACTTTCACATTATTTGGATAATGTAGCACTCACAATAGCCAGTGGAAATTTCACAGGCTTTGGTATCAGGCAAATGTAATTTTAACACTACTTATTAACTGTGTGAACTTGGGCAAGCTATTTGATCTCTCCACTAGATCTTACTTCTCACGTCTTAAAACTAAGGACAGCAGTGCCTTCTTCAGAGGGTTTTCATAGGGTTTTTGTGGAGGCTGACAGTGCCAGGACATTGAAGCCCTTCAACACAGTGTGGCTATTATTAATTAATGCACCCAAAGTCATCCTTTGAGAAAGTTATGCTTGCAAGTAGCTTTTGGAAAAAACAATCACCCAGGTCATAGTATCAACCTCTCCCATAGTCCCTTCCTTGACTTTGTTTCTCCTCCCTGAGCTTTGCATATTTAAACCCACCAAGTTTTTGAACACATCTAGGATATAATTCAGCAGTCAGGCTAGTGACTCTGTAAATCACAGGGTGTGAATCAGCACCAGACTAAGTGCAGCGTGGCTTTCTCTATCTGTCGTATTTAATAACTAGACTAGCACAACACTGGTGTCTTTAGTGCCAGATCCCAAGCTCGGCCTGTTGCCAGTAAAGACCTACCAGCGGGGTCAATCATATGATGCTCTTGATTGTGGTCTTCAAGCCAAGCAGAGTCAATGGCTCTAGACAGTATCAAGGCACTCCTCTTTCAGGATAGTTACTTTTTCACTGTTAGAAAGAAACCATGATGGGGTCAGTGGCATGGTAGATATGACACCCATTGCAGTAACTTCAGAATCAAACCAGTTTTCAAAAAAAAGCATTCAGCTGTACAATGCCTGTCTATACAGGTGATATAGCATTAAAATTAGAAACAACAACAACAATTACAACAACTGTGCAGTGGAAGGAATTCTATGAACACTTTCATGAACCTACAGCAACTCAGACCATGCTGTGTCCAAGCTGTGAAAACCACAACACCCTTGTCAACCTCTGAATCAATGGGTTTGGTGGTTCCCAATTCATAAAAGAGACTGGAGGGCCAGATGGGGTGACATTAGGAATGACCCAACTTGGTGTTAGTACTGTGCTCTCGCTCTTTCTCTTTCTCTTCTCTCCTTCCTCAAATCCTTTCAACTTACAATACCAGAGCTAAAAAAGATACCAAACTAAAAAAATAGTTCAAGCTAATCCTTGTTTAGTCCACCATGCCATCTTTATGTTTTATAGACACAGGAACATAAGACCAAGTGAGCAGAAGAGAGTTGCAGTGGTTTACCAGGGAAATGTAGGTAGCACAGAAGCTGCACCCAAACTCCCCCCACCTAAGCCAACCCTGTTCAATCACATGAGTTGAAGGTCACCTCTCCCTCCTTGCAGACAATATATTTCTGATTCTAAGTTGAACAATGCATTTTTTTGAAAAAGAGTGCAAATTTGACCTGGAGTGGTTATTCTGTAAATGCTTGTGGGGTGAATGGAGTTCTTGAAAACTAGAAACTCAGACCCAAATTAACTCAAAACACTAATGCTAAGATATGTAATTTCAGGCATGTGTGGATAATTATACAGCTCTGTCTCTAACCCTCATTACTAATGGCTTAGGGTGGATTATACCATTTTTGGCAGCCAATGCAGAGGATGGCATATGGAAGGTATAGTCCTTTCCTAGCTAATCCCCTGGCTATTAAATTTATTAGCCCCAAACCAAGTTCTAGGTATTTTTTTGAGTTCATAACTCAGTCTTCATCCCTACCTTGTTCAATGATTTTTTCACCAATGTGAACAAGGCCAAGAAATAAATTTGGGAAGGACTCTAGACTTGGAGAGAAAATTAAAATACTGTCTGACAAAACCCAGGGAGGTATAGATTGGCCAGAGCATCATGCTGGACTAAACAAGGTGAAAATTAATTACACAGGGAAAGTATACATTATTTTATTTATTAAAAACAAACACATAAAAAAAAACAAGAAGCAAGGACAAAGGACAGGAAGCGGGTATTGAGGTTTAATAGGTCTAGTTAGAATAAAAAACAGCACTGAAGGATTATTATTAGTTGAAGAGATACTTCAGATTCAATATTGGAATGTATTTGTTAAAGCAGAAATGAAATAAAAATATATTTTTGGTTGTTTTAATAGATATTTGCACTCATACAAGAAGAAACAGATTGAAAACTATTTCTGTTTTAGCAATAAGATGATGTTTGTGTATATCATGCATCCTCTAATGTGGTGTGATGAGAAGGGCCCTCCACCTCTGTGGTCTTCTTTCCCAAAACTCACTGCTCCAGTCCAATCTGAGAAAAATATCAAGCAAGCCCAAAGTTGGGGACATTTGACAGGACACTTGGCCAATATTTGTCAAGTGTAACAAGGTCTTGAAGAACAAGGAAAGATTGAGAAACTATCACAAACCAGAGGACTCTAGAGACAGGACAACCAAATGCAATGTAGAGCCCTGGATTAGAAGGAGGACATTAATGTAAAAACTAGTGAAATACAGACAAGATCTAGAGTTCAGTTAAGAGTAATGCACCCATGTTGGTTAGTTAGCGTGACAATTGTGCCATGGCAACGTAAGATGTTAAAAATCAGGGAAACTGAGTGAATGATCTATGGAAACTCTATACTATCTTTGAAAACTTTCTGTAAATATAAAATTAATATAAAATTAAGGGTTTTATTTAAAAATATGTTGAAGGCACATTGTCTCATTATTCAAAGCCTCTACTTCAGAAATATTTTTTGTGATTTAGTGTCTGGAACTTTTTGCTCAATGCCCACCTCCCACCCCATACAGAAGTTTCTTTCTCTAGTCTGATAACCTTAAATATTTTGCTTTCCTGTATGTCTTGACTACCAGGAAACTCTGGGTTCAACTTTGAAACTAAATTAACCAAATGAGCCCTCATGATTTCCCCTTCCACTTTCCTTGGATTTGGTTTTCTCATTCCTACCCCAAATTTTCTTTCTATAGAGATAAATTTTGTTGGAAACCACTCTCTTGCTTTCCCAAATTCCATATTGTAAGTAGGGTGGATGCAAACTGGTGCTTCTTGCAAGAGAGAGATATGGTTGGAGAGGAGTCTTGATACTATGTTCTATAAGGAATAAGGGCAACATCTGGATTATCTTCGAGATATTCTGTTTTTATGGGGGCAGGTATGGCATATTCTCATGATGAAGACATCGTGCTTCATAAAAAAGATTAGGTTCTCTCTGTGAATTTGTTGAGTATAGGACTGAAACTAGAGTGTGGGAATTATGAAGAAGCATTACCTTTAATAACCAAAGATGTGAGTCAATGAGATGCAACATTAGAGATTTAAAGCCTGCTCTGCCATTTCCTGCTAACATCTGCTAAGGGCCTCCCTTTCACTTCATGCTCTATAGCTTGCTATTTGGGACCCTTCCCAACCTATCCCTGTCCTCCATCTATCTTTTGCTGCATCCCCTGTCTCAAGCATTACATCATCTTTCACTTACATCAAAGTCTGTTGGTTCTTATGACCTGCATGCAATTTTGTCTCTCCTTGTCTTGTTATTTTCCCACTACCCAGAACATGTATTCACTATCTAGTTATTCATGTATATATGCTAGACATTATTGTAAAGGCTTTACCAGGACTCAGTCAGTGACTCCTTAAAGCAACCCCATTATTTATCTACATTTTATATATTGGGAAACTTAATAACGGAGAGAATAAGGCAATACTACTATGAAATGGCAGAGGCAGGATTCAAGCTCAGGTAGGTAGTTTCTAGTACCACATTGTGAACCTCAATACCTCCTTAAGACATTTCTTCTGGTCCTTTTCCACAGCAAAACTGTTAGTAAATTATCAAGATCATCTGGGATGCCTTCCCTGAAACTTACCAGACAATCAGTAGCATAAGGTAAATGTGGTAGTTTCCAGAGATGCTGCTGGCCAACTTCCCCTGAGAGGAGCAGGATGGGAGGCAATAAAGACCATGGGAGTCATAAACAGCAGAATTCAAATCTTTCACTAGACATGTGATTTTTGGAAAGTTTGTTGACCCCTCTGCCTCATTTTTCTGATCTGTGAAAGGAGGATGAAGTCATACTTGGCAGGGTTGTCATGAGGATCAAAATGATAATACATATCAAGGACTTAGCACAATGCTTGGCTCATAACACCATCAGTAATGGGCAGCAGTTATTATTATATATTATTGTGATGTCTGGCACATAGTGAGTATTTAGTAGAAGGTAGGTCCTATCCCTAAAATTCAGTGAATTATTGTGATGGTTTTTCTGTTTGCCATTGAAACTTAACATTTTGGAACTGGAAGCACTTTAGAAGTGAACCAACATATTTCTTCTATAGATGAGGAAACTGAAGCCAAGACTGAACAGAAAGCAGATGACTGGGTATAAGTATAGAAGTTACTTTGAAAACTTATCCTGGAGTTCTGAGCACCCACACTAGGGACAGCATGACTCTGAGAACACACATTGTCCTCTTTCAGGTGTGGGGAAAGCATGTCTCCTCCTGCAGTTTACCGATAAGCGGTCTCAGCCTGTCCATGACCTTACATTTGGTGTGGTGGTTAGTGTCCATATGGTCAACATTGATGGAAAACGAATCAAACTGCAAATCTGGGATATGGCTGGGCAAGAATAATTCTGTTCTATCACCTGTTCCTACTATGGGAGCAGTTGGAGCACTGCTGGTGTATGACATTACAAGGAATGAAGCCTTCAACCACCTCACCTCATGGTTAGAGGATGCTTGGCAACACTCCAGCTCTAATATGGTTATCATGTTGATTGGAAATAAGAGCAATGTAGAGACCTGCAGGGATGTAAAGAGAGAAGAAGAGGTCTTTGCTGAGGATCATGGGCTTACATTTATGGATACTTCCACCCAAACAGCCTCCAATGTTGAAGAGGCCTTAATTAACACAGCCAAATAAATATGTAGGAAGATCCAGCAGGGCTTGTTTGATGTTCACAATGAGGTAAATGGCATCATGACTGGGCCCCAGCAGCTGATTTCAACATCAGTGGGACCCTGCACCTCCCAGCAGAACTCTTGTGACCTAGGGTACAACTCTGGCTATTGCTAAACATTTGGCCTGAACTCTTTTTTTCTTCCTGGAAAAGGTTTAGATCACTTGGCTTCAAGGAAGAGGTTCTTTTGCTTTGGCTCAGAGCGACCTCTTTCCAAGGTGTAATGATTTGCCTTTTCACTCAAAAACCAGGGAAGAATGTGGGCCTTTTACTAACCTATCCATCTTTAGGGACATAAGCATTCCCTATAGATTAGGGCTCTTCTCATGCTCTTATATTAATTTATAAAATTTTAGGATTAAACTTCTTGTCACTATAGTTCAAGAAATATTTTATAAGCACATACAATCTGCTCCCTACCAAGAATTAGCATCAAGGGTCAAGATCATTCTGCTTGAGCCCTTGAGATTGCTGGTATTTAGCTGGCCTTGGGTGACAGATCCTCTACCTAGGAATTTCATTGAGTGTAATTTCCTTGCCTTTGGGGATCAACTTGCCACTTCCTGAGAATTCTTGCAGAAGGCAGTTCCTCCTTCTTGAATCGCTCAAGGATGCTGAGTACTTTTCCACCATCCCACTACTAGTTTATTTTTCTTACAGTAACTTCAAAACTTTGAGACCAACAGAATTGGTCCTGGAATCATTATAATCATTACCAAAAGAAAACTTTCTTTCCCTGCTCATTTTGTTTTAGGGACCTAGCATTGCAGTTTCTTTCATCAAATAGTTTCTCACTTCTTATTAGACCTATTTTAACTTTATATACTCAACCAAGCTAATCTGCTTACTGGATGTGACATATTTATTCCTACTTCCATGCCTTTGCATGTACCCCATTCACCACTAATATTATACTCAAAGTCCAAACTTTTTCCTTCAGGAAGCCTTCTGTGAATGACTAGAGACTTCAAAGCAATTACTGACATAATATCCCTTAGCTTTCATGTATGGTTTATATTTATTTGTATTCATATTACTTTATAAATATGTTTTGTTGTTGTTTTATGGGGAGATCTGCTCCCCATATAGGGTGTAATCTCCTTGAGGATAAGAACCATGTCATCCCTTTATTTATTTAATTTTAGTTCTGTGTTTGTGTGTGTTTTTACTAGAGATTGCCCTATTGCGTTTTTTTTTTTTTAGGAGGAATTTGCTTTTTTAAATGCAATTTCATTGAAATATATTCACATATTATATAATCACCCAAAGAGTACAATCAGTGTTTCACAGTATTAACATGTTCCTGTGCATTCATCATCACAATAGATTTTTGAACATTTTCATTGCTCAAAAAAAAACCAATAAAAATAAGAACAAAAATAAAAGTTAGAAAGAGGACCTAAAACAGCCCATATCCCCATTTCCTCCTATTATTTTTATTTTTTGTCTTTTTTTTTTTTCTTACTTGTCTGTCCACACACTGGAAAAAGGAAGAGTCAATCACAAGTTTTCACAATCACATGATCACACCTTAAAAGCTCTACAGTTATTCAGTCATCTTCAAGAATCAGGGATGCTGGATTACAGTTCAACAGTTTCAGCTATTTCCCTCTAGCTACTCCAATACACTAAAAACTGAAATGGGATGTCTATATACTACATAAGAATGAGCTCCACGATAACCTCTCGACTCTGAAATCTCTCAGCCACTGAAATTTTATTTTATCTCATTTCTCTTCCTTCTTTTAGTCAAGAAAACTTTCTCAATCCCACAATGCCAGGACCAGGCTCATCCCCAGGAGTCGTGTGCCATGTTGCCAGGGAGGTTTACACCCCTGGAGTTATGTCCTACATAGGGGAGAAGCTGTGAGCTCACCTGTAGATATGGCTTAGATGTGGCCCTATTGCTTTTTTCTTTTTTTTTCAAAAAAGCAATAAATTTCAAAGCATATTGCAACAATTAGTTGTAGAACAGATTTCAAAGTTTGGTATGAGTTACAATTTCACAATTTTAGGCTTTCACTTCGAGCCACTCTAAAATACTGGAGACTAAAAGAAATACCAATATAATGATTCAACAATCATACACATTTGTTAAACCCTATGTTCTCTGTATAACTCCACCATCACCTTGATCTTTCTCCCACTCTTTAGGCGTTTGGGGATATGTCCATTCTATCTTTTTCATGTTGGGAGGGGCTGTTGATAATATGAGATGGGGGATGGAACTAGTTGATGCTCTGGAAAGGATGGCCCCTCTGCATTTCAGGACTTATCTGGTCCAGGGACCCATCTGGAGGTTGTAAGTTTCTGAAAAATTACCCTAGTGCATGGAACTTTTGTAGAAACTTGTATAATACCCTAGGTGTTCTTTAGAATTGGCAGGAATGGTTTTGGTTGGAGTTTGGCAAGCTGAACTACCTGAAGCATGCCTAAGAGTGACTTCCAAAGTAGCCTCTCAAATCTATTCAAACTCTCTCAGCCATTGATACCTTATTTGTTACATTTCTTTTCCCCTTTTTGGTCAGGATAACATTGTTGATTCCCAAGGTGCTAGGGCAAGGCTCGTCCTTGGGAGTCATTTCCCATGCCTTCAGGGGGGATTTCACCCCTGGACGTCATGTCCCATGTAGGGGGGAGGGCAATAATTTCACTTGCAGAGTTGGGCTTAGAGAGAGAGAGAGGCCACATCTGAGCAACAAAAGAGGTCCTCCAGAAGTAACCCTTAGGCATAACTATAGATAGGCTTAAATTCTCTGCTACATAAACAAACTTTGCAAGAGTAAGTTTCAAGATCAAGGACTTGGCCTATTGATACGGGTGTCCCTAATGTTTGACACATGTTACGGGTTTCCTCAGTATTAAAGTCTAATAGCTCTATATTTTTTTCTCCTATCCCTCAAGGGACTTTGCCAATATTTTTAATTATCTGTTTAATATACTTTAGGATATATCCAGGCATCACATTAAGCTATACAAGAATAAGGCCTTCATTTTATTCTGGGCTCCCTGTATTTGGATTGTTTAAATGATCTATTCAGACAGGTTGAGTTAGACTGTGTGCTACAGAAAATTTAGGTTCTGGGCAAAATAGAACTTTCCTACTTTGGCCTCAAAGAGTAGATGAAGTTCTCAAATATAGACAGTGTCTTCCTTAACCCTGTATTCTGAATTAACTTAATCCTGACCTGATCAGCTTCATTCTTACCTTGAAATACCGGGTTATACATATGTAAAACAGCCTCTCAAAATCCAGAAATAACAATTACCACTCCAGACTAAATGTGACTGCTGTAAGCTCTTACAATCTAGGCCCTGTTTTCTTATAAGTATTTTCTAAATGAGACCATACTACAATTGTTCTTTTGTTTCTGTCTTATTTTGCCTCACCAAATGTCCCACAGGTTCATTCACAATGTCGCATGCCTCACAACTTTGTTCTTTTTGAAGCAGTACAGTAATTAATCATATATATATATACACAACATTGTTTACCAATCCACTTCTGAGTCAGTGCATAGTTCAGCCACCTCCATTCATTGGGCATCACGTATAATGTCCAAAGTCAACAGTCCATCAACACTCTCAATTTTAGATAATTTCATTGTTCCCAAGAGAAAGACAATCAATAAACACACCCTCACCAAATAGAAAATCCAAACCTGCCTTTAACTCTTGTCCCTCTCTCCATTATTTACCCCTGGTGTTGCTGTGGTACTGCTGATGTTTTCCTGTAAAACATAGCCCATAGCATGGAATAGTAGCTTTCACCCTATACTCCAAAATTATACATTCTTTTTACAAGATTCATACCTTTGAGTAGTTCAGGCAAGAACTTATTTGTATTTGTAGTATTAATCGGTGGGATACATGGGTTTATAAAACCGCTTTCAATCATGTTTATCTTCAATATGGTAATAATACTTATAGACCCACTAGTAAACTGCCTTCACTTCTATCTATTCCCTTATATTTAAGTTCAACTTCATTAGCTAACTGTTAACCCATCTCTAGCCTCTGTGTATCTCTAGGCCCCTTATATTCATTATTATAAGCCTCTGATTTTACCTTTAACAAAGTCAAAAAAGTGGAATCATACAGTATCTATTTTTTGTGTCTGGCTTATTTTATTCAGCATTATGTCCTCAAGGCTCATCCATATTGTCATGTGCTTCAGGATGTCATTTTGTGTCATACTGCTGCATAATACTCCATCATATATACATATATGTATGTATACCACATTTTGTTAATCCATTCATCTGTTGATGGGCATTTGGATTGTTTCCATCTTTTGGCAATTGGATAATACTGCTATGAACATCAGTGTGAAAATAGCTGTCTGTGTCACTGCTTTCAGTTCTTCTGGGTATATACTGAGTAGTAGTAATGCTGAGTCATAGGACAACTCGATATATAGTTTCCTAAGGAATCGCCAAACTGTTTTCTATAATGACTATACCATTATACATTTCCACCAGCAGTGAATAATTATCCCAATTTCTCCACATCCTCTCCAACATTTGTAGTTTCCTGTTTGTTTAACAGCAGCCATTCTTATAGGTGTGAGGTGGTATCTCACTGTAGTCTTGATCTGCATTTCCCTTATAGCCAATGAAAATGAACATCTCTTCATGTGCTTTTGAGACATCTGTATTTGCTCTTCAGAAAAATGTCTTTTTGTATTTTTAGCCCATTTTATAATTGGGTTGTTTGTTCTTTTGCTGTTGAGTTGTATGATTTCTTCATATATACAGGACATCAAACCTTTATCAGATGTGTGATTTCCAAATATTTTCTCCCATTGAGTTGGCTGCCTTTTCAGCTTTTTGACAAAGTCTTTTGAGGTGCAAAAGCATTTGATTTTGAGGAGTTCTCATTTATCTATTTCTTTTTTTGCTTGGGCTTCGGGTGTGAAATTTAGGAAGCTACCTCCTATTAGTAGGTCTTGAAGATGTTTTCCTATATTTTCTTCTAGCAGCTTTCTGGTACTGTTCTTATATTTATGTATTTGATCCACTTTGAGTAAATTCTTGTATAAAGTGTAAGGTAAGGGTCCTCTTTCATTCTTTCAGCTATTGATATCCAGTTCTCCCATGCCCATTGTCTGTTTTGTCCCAGTTCAGTGGATTTGGGGGCCTTGTTGAAGATCAGTTGACCACAGATTTTGTGGTCTATTTCTGCACTCTCAATTTGATTCCACTGGTCAATACTTCTACTTTGTGCCAGTGCCATGCTCTTTTGATCACTGTGGCTTTATAATATATTTTAAAATTGGGGAATTTAAATTCTCCTACTTCATTTTCTTTTTTTAGGATGCTTTTAGCTATTTGGGGTCTCTTTCCCTTCCAGATGAATTTGGTAACTAGCTTTTCCAAGTTTTCAAAATAAGTTATTGGAACTTTGATTGGTACTGTGTTGAATCTGTAGATCAATTTGGGTAGAATTGACATCTTAACTACATTTAACCTTCCTATCCATGAGCATGGAATGTCTTCCCACCTATTTAGATCTTCCTTGATTTCTTTTAGCAATGTTATGTAATTTTCTGTGTACAAGTCCTTTACATCCCTAGTTAAGTTCATTCCTAGATACGTGATTCTTTTAGTTGCTATTTTGAATGGAATTTTTTCTTTAATTGACTTCTCAGTTTTGCTTGTGTATAGAAACATTACTGATTTTTGCACATTAATGTTATATTCCAACACCTTGATGAATTTATTAGCTCAGGTAAATTTGTTGTAGATTTCTCAAGATTTTCCAAGTACAGTATCATGTCATATGCAACTAATGAAAGTTTTACTTCTTCCTTTCCAGTTTGGATGCCTTTTATTTATTTTTCCTGCTTGATTGCTCTAGCTAGAACTTCTAGTACAATGTTGAATAATAGTGACAGAGGGCATCCTCGTCTCATTCCTGATCTTAGGGGGAAAGGTCTCAGTCTCTCACCATTGAATATGATGTTGGCTATGGGTTTTTCATATATGTCCATTATCATATTGAGGAAATTACCTTTGATTCCTACCTTTTGAACATCAGAAAAGGATGTTGAATTCTCTTGAATGTTTTTTCAACATCAATCAAGATGATCATGTGATTTTTGCCTTTCATTTTCTTAATGTGCTGTATTACATTAATTGATTTCCTTTTGTCGAACCATCCTTGCATTCCTAGTATAAACCCCACTTGGTCATGGTGTGTAATTCTTTTCATGTGTTGTTGGATTCAATTTGCTAGTATTTTATTGACAATTTTTGTATCTATGTTCATTAGGGAAATAGCCTGTAGTTTTCCTTTCTTATAGCATTTTTTACCCAGTTTTGTTATTAAAGTGATGTTAGCTTCATAAAATGAGTTAGATAATGTTCTTTTTCCTCAATTTTTTTTGGAAATGGTTGCGCAAGATTGGTGTTAGTTCTGTTGGGAGTGTTTGATAAAATTTTACTGTGATGCTGTTCTAGTTTGCTAGCTGCCAGAATGCAATATACCAGAAATGGAATGGCTTTTAACAAGGGGAATGCAATGAGTTGCTAGTTTACAGTTCTAAGGCTGAGAAAATGTCCCAGTTAAAACAAGTCTATAGAAATATCCAATCAAAGGCATCCAGGGAAAGATACCTTGGTTCAAGAAGGCCGATGAAGTTCAGTGTTTCTCTCTCAAATTAGAAGGCACATGGTGAACATGGTCATGGTTCCTCTCACATCTGGAAGGGCACATGGCATACACAGCGTCATCTGCTAGCTTCATCTCCTGGCTTCCAGTTTCATGAAGCTCCCTGGGAGGCATCTTCCTTCTTCATCTCCAAAGGTTGCTGGCTGGTGGACTCTCTGCTTCGTAGTGTTGCTCTCTCTGAATCTCTCATTCTCCAAAATGTTTCCTCTTTTATAGGACTTCAGAAACTAATCAAGACCCACTCAAAGGGTGGAGACATGTCATCCCCTAATCCAGTTTAACAACCATTCTTAACTAAATCAC